>JAMLFY010000021.1:1359399-1403427 GCA_030441495.1 Dalbergia oliveri
ACTGGAGGAAAGTCCTGAAAATGTGTCTGAAGGATGCTCAGGAGCAAGTTAGATGAGAGCAAAATCCTTAAAAAGTGAGCTACAAAACATCAACTCTTTAGAAAGCATGCTAGAACCTTAAAGCAATTCAAAAGTAACATTTTTGGACATGAAGATGAGCAAACCGAAGATAAAAGAAGCTAAATTCAATTATAAGAAACTACAAGGGAGTTTCTGAATTTAAAGATAGCCTTTCAAGAGAAAGTTTATGGAGACTTTTCAAGGGTATGAGAACCAGGTCATCTCTTAGAAATATGTCAAATTGTGCTTTCATCTTCGCATGAGCCTAAATGCCAGTAAAGAAGTGTAACACCTCGAAAATTACTTAAAAATTAATTTGAGCTTTGTTAGTCATAATTTTAAAAATATAACAGTTTAACAACGATGAGGGTGGCCCAACGGACGTTTGAAAAAAAAAATTCTGGGCAATAAGGTTAGAAATAGGTGGGAATGACAATTTTATGCTTATAATTAATTTTCTGCAATATCGGTTTTATCGGTAAGGTGTTTACCCGTTCGTGAGATTTCGTGTGCGGTTTCTAACACTTGAAAAATATTTCCATCATAACCAATGGATAATATCCACCTCTTTAGAGTATGTGGAAGGCCAAGATTTAATCTTGGAATCCAAGATTAAATCTTAGCCATCCATTGTTGCTTTGTCACCTAAGTAATGATTTCTTTGGTAAATATCTTCCATGCTTTAATTATAAGAAGTTTAGTCACCAACTTCTCCTCCAAGACAAGAGCAATTTCGTGGTCAGCAAGAGGAAGAAGAGAGCAGCCACCATTGTTGTCCTCAAGAGCTTGTTCTTGAGTTCCAAGCCCAAAAACTCCAAGCTATAGTTGTTGGATCATCAAAAGTTCTTCACAAAACTTGTTCTACACCTAATTCTCTACCAATCAAACCGAACAAAATTTTCATTTCTCATCAAAACCTTGTCTTGTACCTCATACCTCATTGATATCAGAGGGGTTTGAAGTTGGATTGGGAGCTTTGGAGGAGGGAATCAAGTTTGGTTAATCTTGAAGCCAAGGAGCTAATAGGTTACTACAAGTAGGGTTTCTGTTGCCTTTCTTTGTCAAATTTTTCTGATCTGTTTTGGCATAACCTAGGTCCGAAATTTCTGGTTTTTTTGGTTGATATTATGTTGATATTGATGTGTGATTTTTGGTGGTGTGTTTGGATGGTGTTAAAAGAGGGTTTTTATCAAAATAAGTTTGGACTAGGTTTCTGAATTTCTGTTGTCCTGCCTGAGGGCAGTGGTTCACGAATTTTATGGTATATTTTTGGGTGTTTTGATAAGCTATAAAAATTATATGTTGAAGAAAACCCTTAAAATAACTACATGAATTTTCTTGGGTGTTAGTTTTAAGGTTTGATGCCTCAGAAAAATTAGAAACCGAAATGAGGCAGATGCTTCCTATTGTTGAGACTGAAGCAGGAAGTTTCCCGATTTTATTACTATAGCAAATGATTGAATTAGCCTTTGAAATTTTCTACAAAGTTAATAACATATTGAAGTATCACTTTGAATTTTATTGTGAGTTGATTCAATCATTTGTTAGGGTTAAAAATTGTAAGGGCCCTGATCTAGCTTGTGAATGAGTGGCTTCCAACCACTAAATTTGTATAATTTAATCACAAGGCTAGGGAGCTCCGTTTGCTATGAAATTTTTACAAGGTCTCCTACACACATTGAAGTACGTAGAGAATTTTTATAACCTCTAAATTAATTGTTTGATGAGCAAAAAAAATTATGCTACAATAGGGTGAAACCGCATTATGCTGGAAATGAAACAATGCTTTGAATTGAGAATGTAATGGCATTTTGGCTTCTATATGATATGAGTATTTGATATCAGTGTTTGGCCATGTGACTTGTGACATATAAAAGTATGCTAGAGGCATGATTGAGATTATATTTGAATGGATGCCTGGATATGCATTATGCATGCATTTGAGGAAAGAGAACATATATAAATTCTAGTCGTGCATGTTCTGAACATATGGACAAAACGAAACAAGACTTAGGTTGAATGAGAGGAAAGAAATTGAAGAGAAATCCCCAATTTATAGTCAGTAGACGTCGGCTAGGAATAGACTTGTGTGTAATTCGAAATGGAAAAAATGAAGTTCGATGTTCACGTATAGGAATGAGCTTAGTCTTAATAAGCACTTTCCCTTGTGGTGTGATCACCATAAATACCCGTTAGGTATAAACGGAATCTATTGTGGAATTGTCCACGAAAATACCCGTTGGGTATAAACTAAGTCTTTCCTATGTCAATGAAAAGAGAAAATGTACTAATTGGCTTTCTATGCCTATGATGGAAACCAAGTCACTTTGAGATAACTTTCCTATTTGACACATGCATTATCCATATCATATGAAATCCTTTAAGTAGATTTACTTACTATGGGTTTGAACTTCTAGATATATGTACACGTACTTATTATTAAAAGCTACCCACTTCTGAAGGATGATTTTGGAACTTTAAAATGAACCTTTAAGTATATTGCATATAGTTTCTAAATAAATCGAATGGCTGGGCGATGACGATGATATTATGATTATGATTGAGGAGTTGCCCTATTAGAATTATAAAATTCTCACCCTATGGTTTGTGTTTCCGTGTCACCTCCAGGTTAAGCCAGAGGACGATGATGCTGCTATGCAAAGGAATGTGGACTTGCAATAGTATAGTAGTTAATGCTTTATTCTGTTGTACTTAGTGGGATGGAAAATGTATGTAAATGTATTAGAGGATAAACATGTAGTAAAGCTCAGGAGAGCTTCCTTTTGTATTTTAGCTGTGTATTCAATGAATATGGTGTTTACTTGTAATATGTTTTAATAGAATTACGCTTAGTTATTTATACGTGAATCGAGCTTGCTATAGATAATTAAGAAAGGTTTGCTAATTAACAAGTAACAACTCTCGAGTATGATATCATGGCTTAAGAATGGTGTTGTACTTGGGAGGATGTTACAAGATGCTTTGAGTTAATCAAGTTAGGTGAATGTTTGCAAAAGGAGTTGACCAAGTTTGAAAAAGGCAAAGTCTGATGATCAATTGAAAAATCATCATCAATACAAAGGAGACGTTCAAGAACACATTTGATGGTACTGGAAAAGTCATGAAGAACAAAGCAAGTTTAGTTGCACAAGGTCTTTGTGATGTTGACTTTGCTAGAGATAAGTTAAGAGAAATAGGACCAATGGTTACTGTTTCTTTTGAAAAGTTTGATCACTGGTCATGCAAAGTAGAACACAATTGCTCTCTACTATTGAGGCCAAGTATATAGCTACTAAAATTTGTTGCACCCAATACTATGAATAAAATCGTTGGAAGATTATTATTTTAGGTACTTCAATATCCCTGTCTCTTCGTAATACAAGTGCTATCTATGTTGTTAAGAATTCTTTTCAACACTCTTAATTCAAGCTCTTGTTGTTAAAACATCTTTTTATTCGTGATCCGTTCTAAAAGGAGATATTGAGTTAATGGTTGTAAATCTGAAGACCTAGTGTTAGATATATTCACAAAGCCATTAGCTAAAGTTCATTTTTGTGTCTTGAAAAAGCTTTTAAACTTATATGGTTTGAAATTTGCATAAGCATTCATGCATGAACATCTCTGGGCATCTTCCCTTCATAGCTCCAAACTAAGACCTCGTAAAGTCATCATTTACATGTCCATAAGACATCAGTTCGGGGGAAGCAATAGTTTGAAGATCACAAGGTCAGCTTGCAAGATCATATATCATATTAAAGATCAGATTCCCTGTCTACAAGTTCTAGAAAGAAGAGGGTGATTAGAAAGAAGATGGATGGCCAGAAACAAGAGATGAGGATTAGAAAATAAAGATTATATGGGCCATAGGTTTCATCATATGAAGATGAGCTTATGTTGAGTATGTGGTGTGCCTTCGATAGGTCAGAAAGTGAATAGTGAAGCTTAAAAGTAAGCTCTTCAAAAGTGACTCAAGAGTCAAAAATTTGTATCTTTCTCTAGGGGATTAGATCGAGACAAATAAAGATATTTTGGGAAAATCAAGAGTTCTTAAAACTTTCGTATTCAGCTTAAAACCCATTCTAAGAGACTATAGTGAAATTGAGTTGCAAGATTAAAGGTTGCTGATGTCTTGATGTTGTCTAACTTGACCTCCAGTTAGTATTTTTGCAATATTGAAACTAAATATCCTATTGAGGTGATTTTGGTGGCATTGGAAAGCTTATTTAAAGGGCTACAATCTCTAATTGCACTGAGGATAGATTCAGATGTTTAAGGAGTCAAAATGACTAAATATATGAAGACATCAATTCTGTTGCTTGCCAGCACTTAACAAAACCCAAAAAATGATTTTAATCACATAGCTCACTGTTGAGCACTATAGGATTTGTGATGACAAAGAACAGCTCATTTAATATTTTTTGTCCCATTTTGGCCCATTTTAGAGAGCGGATATAAAGGATTACAAGAATTTTATCCTGGCTTTTTACTTATTTTTAGGCTGTCACTTTTAGTTGCCATTTTTAACTCTCTACTTCTCTCTCTCTTCTCTCTCTCTCTTCTCTCTCTTGGATTCCATTAGTGAAGGTGGTTTGTCTTGGAGATTGTGGCAATGATTATTGCTATTATTTTCAGGTTCTCTTTTATCTTCATTATTGTAATCCTCTAAGATAGAAGTAGATTTCCTTACTAGTGTAGGGTTTCCGATGGATTAGGATGATGTTTGAGACCCCTTTTGATATTAAATGCATTGGTTTTCTTAATGTTTTGAGTTTTATCCTATAATTATTGTGGTGATTTCTATAATCTTTGTTGTGATAACTAAATTGAAGATCGTAATTAGGGAAACCCTTTAGGCATAAATTGATAGATCTATTGGATTATGTTTGAGGAGAACGTTATAATTAGCTTTCTAATTGGTGGTTAGGCTATAGCAATTGGGTCATTAAATCAGTGTGATTTCTAAATCAATTGAGATCTCATTTATTAGTTATTTACATTGGTCAAATTCTAGAGGTCGATCAATCACTAGTAGAATTGTCAGGAATTTATTATTAATAGCCACCAATGGGTTTAATATTTGGTTAGTTATCACTCAAAACATTTGGCACTTTAGCTTTCTGAAGGGTTCCTGAGCTAACAGGAGGTAGCCTTTTTCGCCCCATCTAATTTCATTTTTCTAAGAGCTTCTTCACCCAATTTTTTTTTTTTGGATCTAATCCTCTAAATGCTCTTGTAACACAGGAGAAGTAGTAGCTACTTGATAAGATGATGGGGTGAGGGTTTGTTAGTAAGAGTAGATTTGAAGTTATAAGGTAGTATATAGGTCATGCTTTTGGTTATGGAGTTTCTCTGATGAAACTTGAATTCTTAGCTAGGGTTCTTGTGTTGCTAGAGGAAGAAGATGAAGATAGCTATATGCTTGGTGGTCTAGTCAAAAATTGAGAGGAGAAATGGTAGAATATGTTATTTTGTGTATTTATAACATTATACTTATTAATTATCTATTGTAAAATGATTTTCCTTAAAGATATTTACATAAAATTTTATGATGTTCTTATTGGCCCTTGAAAAGGTAATGGTGTGTCTCCTCTTAGGCCATAAACTTGTCACATTAGATGGCAAGTTACATTGCAAGCTTTATACGTGTAAAACTACACATCGTAATTTAAACAAATAGTAAATTACCAATCGTAAAATAAATATTCCTAAAATTAAATTCTGGGTCTAAAATTCTCATTTCTAACTTTTCCTAATCTCAATCCTATATTTTTCAGTCTCAGTATCTCCGTTCCAATTCTAAGGTTTCGTGGTCTAACAAGCCTATGGGGCCCGCATGGTCACTATTCACTTTTTTATATCACGTCGGTTTTATATTGACTAACCTTATCAAAATTGTAAAATTCTGATTAATAAAGTCTACTAAAAGTTTTGAAATAAATTTTGGATGTTACAATACCACCTTCCTTAAAAAAGGATTTTGCCTTCAAAATTCATTTGATATTGAGTTGAAAATGATTCACATAAGTCAAACAAACAATCCACACCTCGTATAATGTAGTGAAAGCATTCCTACCTCAGATCAGATCTTCGAGGGTGATCTCCCATCAGCTATTCTAGTGTTGTGGCCTCGTAGTTGGTTCTTTTCCTGACACTCCTAATTATATGTCCTGGCTTTCACAATAGCATATACTCCAAGCCAAGCAAGGTCTACCCCCTAGTTCTTCCTACATCTTGGGCAATCTTGTCTTGTTAACCATTGTTGGTGTTTATCCTTATATAGATTAGGTTAAACTTTTTTGGGTTTGCATCCTCATAATCTTGATCTTCGGGTACCAGTCTTCTTAGAATCGTCCCTAGTGGATTTGGCAATTGCTAGCTTCCTATTGTATTCTTCTACCAATCGGCATTTGTGTACTAAGACAACATAATTTCTAATCTCAAGAGCTGGGAGGAACTTCAATGTTTTTTGTAGTCCACCTTTATATTTGATACATTTCCAGGTCTCATCCGATTCCATTGGTAGATGGTAGAGAACTTACATAATTCTTAAAATTTTGCCGCATACTCGTCACGCTCATATTTCCTTGCTTTAGTCCCATGAACTCTAGCTCCTTTGTATTTCAGTCTGACTCTCTCCATCATCTAATTTGTCACTTGTAGCTTTCTTCCTTATATTAGGCCATGTCATGAAAAATACCTGTCATGTCTTCTAGCTCACTATTCCCCGTTCCTAGACGTTTGTAGTTTGCCATTGGATATGAACATACGACAATAAATGTTATCCAAGTGGTCTCAATGAACTCAAGAGAGGAGTGAATTGAGTTCTCAAATTTTTGCTTAAAAACCACACTCTAATCCATTTTGCAATAAAATAAAAATTATTGAAAACCTAATTTAATAGATGAGAACAAGGGATATAAAGTTCAAATTATGTAGATGAACAAGATATTGAAAAGTAAACTTGCAATAAACTTAGAGATAAGGGAAAGAGAATGCAAACTCAGTTTATACCTGTTCAATCTCTTGTGGCCTACATCCAAGTTCCCCCAAGCAACTCGCTAAGAGTTCCACTATCTTTGGAATTATTTACATCAAGAGCACTCTTACATCTTGGGATCCCTTACCCTTTGTGTTTGAGTCTCTCAAGAATAAAGAGATACCACTCTTGTTCTAACAAGGATGCTCACCCTTTACACAAACTTCATAATAGAATACAAGAATTCTCTTTTGAAAATGAAATATAACAAATTGAAGTCCTATAAGGTTTTCTCAAGAATAAGAGAATTTGGCCAAGTATTGAACAAAATGATTGATGAATGAGAATGATTGTTAAAATTGTAACGCCCAATTTTTACTATCGTTAGAATTACCGAATTACTCTAGGTAATTCTTACATAAAATTTGAGACCAAACAATCCTCAATAAAGGAATATAACATTAGAAGAAAGGTTAGGAGCAATTCGTGCAAGAGTTGCAAACCCGAATTTCTGTACGTGTAAAATGACCAAAATGCCCTGAGGTTATTTTACAAGAAATGAGGATCGTGGGCCCCACCCATCCTCAAGGGGATGTTTTGATGATAATAAGGGATTGTTTGTGTTATGTGTGTTAATAGAGGAGAAGAATCCTAATTTTGAGCTTCGACGCGAAATGACCAAAACGCCCCTGCTTTTTTAACTTCGAATTGCGTGCCGACTTAGCCCGAACCTCACTAAAATTTTTTAAAACATGTTTTTAAGCTATGATTAACCATTAGTTAAGCTCGGGTGGTCTCCGGGCAATTTTTAAGTAAAATTACCATTTTGTCCCTTCTTTGTGAAGTTTTGCGAATTTTGAAATTTTTGATTCGTATAGCGAAACCTAAGCAATATTAGGCTCAAATTAAAGCTTATTAAATTCTAATTATTAATCTAGAGTCAAAATTATTTATTTAGATTGATTAGAACTTAAAATTGCTTAAAAACACTCAAATTGCTTACTAATTCACCTAAGCCCTTAATTGTAAATTCTCTAATTTGCAAAGATACCTACCTACACCTACATAATACATGGAACACACAAATTTTATCCTCCTTGGGCTATAATGCACGAAATTATATGGCCTAATATGCATCAGAAAATTTGTCAAACTTGGCACAAAACTCAAGGTATGAAACAAGGAATCATGTTTTATGATTCCATGTTTTAAGCCACCAAACAAGATGATTTTTCTTCCTTGTTTCCTCCTCAAATTTGGTCAGATTTCCTCCTTTTCTTGTCCATTCATGAGCTCCAAAATAAATAGGCATGCTTAAGGAGTCTTAGAAGCCTTGCTCATAATTGTACAATTTCTAGTTTTTACAAAGCACAAAAACTTTCTTTCCTCCTCCCCCTGGCTGAAACTTCTTCTTCAATTTCTCAAAGAGATTTTCTTTCATTTCACTCCAAGAAACCAAGTTCTCTTCCTTTCCTTCAAACCACATTAGGTAGGGAGTTGTCTTTAAGCTTATTTCTATGCTTTGCTAAGTGTTGTTCTTGGTTCAAAATGATGATTTCATGGACTTTCTCTAGCTTTTCCATTTATTTTCTTCTTTCTTTTTCTTTGAACATTTCGGCCATAAGGCCTATATGGGAATATGATGATAGCTTGATGATGAGGACCTTGAGTGTTGGTTGTAAATCCATCACAAGTTAGGCCTCTAAAGCTTGAAAATCCACTTGATGCAAAACTTTAAAGAATGATGTTTTTATGATGTAAAAATAAAGATCTTGAGTTTAGAACTTGAAAGATGTATTTTTCACTTTGTCTTGCTAAGATATATTGGGTTGAATTTATATTTCTCTAAAGTCTTGGAGGAGCTCTAGTAAAGAAATAAAATGAACTTGCATCCATGTTTAAGTTTATGCCTTGCATAACCATATTTACTTTCTATGTCATCACTAAATTCTCAAGAATGAATAAATGAACTTGCATTCTCATGTTTAAATTTCCAAGCTTGCATTTCATGTTTATGTTTCAAGTTGTCACTTAATCTTCAAAGATAATAAAGAGGATGCATCTCATATTTATTTTATGCTCTCACTTTATTTTATAATGGCTAAAAGAATCAATGCATGACATGTTTATTTTATGTCATCATTTAAAGATCCTAGAGCTCAAAGACTTGCCTAAGTATCACAAACAAAGTTGGAACCATGGTAATAAGAACTCTAAAGCTCACTTTCAATTTCCTTAAGATTATTGGAGTCAAAGAATTCATTCTTTAGAAGTCTTGAGTTTGGAGCTTAATAAGATGTAATAAGAATTCTCTTCTCTCTTACCTGGTCCAGTGCGGACTACCGCCGCTCCTTTAAGATTTCTTCTCCCTCCACTGGTCTAGTGCGGACTACCGCCTCCAGCTTCTTGCATATCATGTTTATAATTCCAAGTTATCACCTTATAAAGACAAGATTAAAATGAGGTTGCATAGCATGTTTATGATTCTAGTTATCACCTAAATCTCTAAAGCTCAAGACTTGCTCCTTTTATCTTAAGTGAAAATTTTAATCGTAAAGATTCTTTCAATGTATAAATCAACCTCATGATTAAGATAGGCCTAAAGTGATTTTAAATAAGCTACTGATTTAGTTCTAAAATTTCTTTCAAGAGTAACAAAAAGAATTAGTTTTTAAAAGAGTTTTAAGGCCTTGCAAAGATTTTACGGGAAACTAGTATCTTGTACTTATAAATGTGATTTTAAGCAATTATGTGAGGTTCATGATTCAGCTACTAATCTAAGTTTAGTACTACTGTATGATGATGGTTTAATATGTTTGAAGTTGTGATAATTATGGTTTATTGCTAAAGGAATGATTCTATGCATGTTAGAGATAAAACTAGCTTCCTAGAAAACCGTAAAAGCAAGATTTCTAGAACTTTAGAGAATGAAATTTATGCATTCTTCCAGAGCCTTTAGTGGCCTTAAGAACCAGATTTTTATTATGTTTAGATAAGGGAGAATGATTCATAATTGGTTTAGTAATTAATTTTAGCATCATAGGGAAAGCCGGTAACGAAAGGGTTAAAAACACAACTTCTAGCATACTAAACCTTAAGAACAACTTACGTCTATGCTGCCCCATATAGTCTAATAACGTTCTTAGGACTTATAATTGATGGTAATAAACCCTTAGATGCATAATTAATTAGTTCAATAATTAAGGTTGCCAATTCTAGAGTTTCAGTTGTTTAAGATAGCTTTTCGATAAGGATTTATGATGATGCCTTTTTGATGTTTTAAATGATAAGTCTATGTAGTGATTTGATGCTTATTAAGTATTTGACGTCATTGAATGATTTCCAGGCTTGCATGTTATAGTTGCTGTTACAAACAATGAGAATGCTTATGCATGAAATAATGAAATATTTTTGTTATTTAAAAATTTATCCTTGTTTGGAAGAAAGTATATTACTTAAAAGTGTAATTTGGAAAGGTTCTGGCTAGGAAAGACTTGGTATTTAAGTGTGTCCATTTGTGACCCACCTCTCTTTCTTGGAATCTCCAGATGCATGATTACAGTTGGTATATATATTATTCAGAATAAGACTATAAACGAGAAAATGTTATGAATGATTATGAATTGAGAATTGTATTATGATATAACATGCAAAGACTTAATGGTGACTTAAATTTATATAAGAAAATGATCTTTGGACCTATCAGACTATAGGTGGTGAAAAGGTGATTCTTGCCCTTAGCCCGTTCTCTCAAAAGGGTAGAGTTCGGGATTTTAACTTATCAAAAGGGATAAGTATATGCTAGTAACGACTAGTAAGGTATGAGCTCATAACCTAGATTACTCCCAAAAGGGTGGAGTATAGGGTGGCCCAGGAAAATGATGATGAAAGTAACTTTAAGTCACCTAAGAAACTAAGTAAATGCATTATGTGAATATGATGTTCTGCTATATATAGTATTTATGAGATGATAATGAAAAATATGATGTTCTGCTATGCATAGTATTATGAAATGATGATGAGGAATATGATGTGGTTTTATGCATAACTATGTTATTATATATGAAAGGAAAAGTTCATTATAAATATGACATGCTAAGTTTATGATGCATTATAAGACGCATGATTAAAAGGACGAACCTCGGTAAAGTATATTTTCGAACTTAATAAATCAATCTTAGCATGCTCACTATTTCATAATAACCCGAGGTTCCTGGGACGATGATGATGACACAATGCATATGAGGTGAGTACCCTACTGAGATTCTTTTATAAGTTTCTCATTCCCTCTTTCTTTCTTTCCATCTCGTCTTCAGAAAGTGATGGTGATGTTCGTGATTCCCATTGATGCTCTCCCTGGTAGATGCATGTGATCTTGTGAACCAGCTTATTATCCTTGAGGAATGTATCGCTAAACTTTGCGTGTGAGCTTGGATATCTATTCCTATCTCTTAAGTGTTATTAGTAGGTGCCGTTAATGGATATTTTTCCATCCATATACTATTTATGTTTTGTTTGATTGCCTACATCTAGCTTAACTCGTTGGTAGGCAAAATATCTATGTGTTATGTAATTATGGATATTATATGATGGAGCCAATATGATGTGTTTTTCATAATATGCCCTGTAGTTTTCCACTTTATCTCGATTATCGTTCACGCTACGAGGCTCACGATTTCAATTATGTTAAAAAAAATGGCTCGTAATTTCATTAAGTATTTTCAAAGTATGGTTAAATAACTAAAGCAAAGAGTAAAGTCTAGTAATTAATCAGATACGACCTAGGCGTATTAGGTTAATTATTAGGTGTTACATTTTGGTCTAGAGAGTCGGTTCTTATGGAGCCTGAGGATTGGACGGCTATGCTTCTAAAGCATAATACGTTAGAGATGTCATGTGTAGATGTTTATCATTAGGATGAGCTTGAGGATTAGAAATACATGATTACTATGTTGCACGTGCCATGGTAACTTGCTCACTTTGCATGGAATGTTGAGCTGATCACCTCAGTGTTGCTGTTTTGTGTGTATAGGGACCAATGGCATGTCGACAACGGACTAGGAATGCGGCAAGAATAACCAGGAACAACGAGACCGCTGAAGCACTCCGCAATGTAGCAAGGACAATGAGGATGATGATGGAGCGCATGGATCAGATCGCCAAGCTAATGCGAATCAAGGCCATGAGATCCCCGAACATGCTCATTTTGGGAGTTCGAAGGCGAACCCACCAGTTTCAAGGGGACTCAATCCAAATGTAGCAGATGAATGGATTCGGAATATTGAGAAGGTCTTTGCTGTTGTTCCATGCTAGAGGAGCAGAAGGTTACCTTCGCTACCCATATGCTTGAGGGTGAGGCAGGCTTTGGTGGACAGGTGCTCGAAGACTCCTAGAGACCGACATGGACATTGATTGGGAACTATTTAAGGTCCATTTTTATGAGAAGTATTTCCAGAGTCGGTAAAAAATGCCAAGGACATTGAGTTCATGCAACTTGTCCAAGGAAATATGAATGTTGCCGGTACACCCCAGATTTGAAGAACATATTAAGTTCTCAAGGATGTATCAAGTAACCCCGATGAGTATTGGAAATGTATTAATACGATTTAGGGTTAAAGAGCTTAATGTGGCAATTGCACATTTGGAGATTAGGGATTTCTCTACTCTAGTTAACAAATGTCGCATCATTGAAGAAAGGTAGAGAAAGCTAGGCATCTCAAAGTCTGATAATGTCACCAAGAAGTTGACACCTCAAGGTCAGCAATTCAAAAGGCCACCCCATTCCCACCTCAATTGAGACCCCAAGGTCCACAAAGGAACTTTCAACAAGGAAGGCCGAACAACAACAACCGCTATAATAACCCCAACAACAATCGCAATAACAATAACAACAACAAGGGAAAGCACCACAAAGAGGTCCAGCAGCACCTCCACGACCCCTACCATCCATGGAATGTCCAAGTGCGGTAAGAATCATGGAAGCATGCCATGTCGAGCGGGACAAATGTTTGCTACCGTGTGGAAAGCCAGGCCACTACTCTCGAGAATGCATAGAGAGGAACCCGTCAACCCCCAATCCCAAGCGCAGGACCAAGGAAGGGTCTTTACCGTTAATGTTGAAGAAACGACGAAGTCATGAAATCTCATGGAAGGTAAGTGTAACATGCATGGTAAACACTTAATTGTACTATATGATTCTGGCGCTTCCCATTCTTTTATCTCCCACTCATGTGTTAAAAGCCTTAACTTACATGTGACTGAACTTCCTTTTGACCTTGTTGTTTCTACCCACTGGAAACCCGTTAGGACTTGTAGATGTTGTCTAGATTGTAATTTTGTTATTGAAAATAGATCCTTTGTTTTAGACCTTATTTGCTTACCTATGCAAGGTTTAGATGTGATTCTTGGCATGGATTGGCTTGAGGCCAACCGTGTACTGTTAAGCCTATGAGAAAACCATCACTTTTCTTCCTCCCATTGAACCTAAGAAACCCATAAGTCTATACATAACTACTGTGGAAATGGACTACTGGTAAGGGTGAGAATAAAGGTTATATTTTCCTAGCCGCTAGTGATGTAGACTTTGAGCAAAGTATCGATGAGATACCAATAGTAAGGAATTATCCTAAGTATTTCCAAATGATAGATACAGAGTTTCCCAGAGAGAGATAGAGTTTTCCATAGAATTGCTTAGGTGCAGGACCCATATCTATAGCCCCATACAGGATGTCCCCATTAGAGTTAACCGAGTTAAAAGCTCAATTGGAAGATTTATTGGAGAAAAAGTTTGTTAGGCCTAGTGCATCACCTTGGGGAGCCCATGTGTTGTTTGTGAAGAAAAAGGATGGGAGTATGAGGATGTGTGTTGACTATAGGCAATTGAATAAAGTGACAGTGAAGAACAAATACCCTTTGCCTAGGATAGATGACTTGATGGACCAGCTTAAAGGTGCAACAGTGTTTCTAAGATTGATTTGAGGTCAGGTTACCACTAGATTAGGGTGAGAGATGAAGATATATCCAAAATGGCCTTTCGCACTCGATACGGCCATTTTGAGTTTGGAGTAATGTCCTTTGGATTAACCAATGCTCTGGCAATTTTTATGGATTACATGAATAGGATCTTTAGACCCTATTTAGATTAGTTTGTGGTTGTCTTTA
Organism: Dalbergia oliveri; assembly: GCA_030441495.1. Taxonomy (NCBI): domain Eukaryota; kingdom Viridiplantae; phylum Streptophyta; class Magnoliopsida; order Fabales; family Fabaceae; genus Dalbergia; species Dalbergia oliveri. The sequence continues at coordinate 1,373,597 of JAMLFY010000021.1, forward strand.
TAGATGACATTCTCATCTACTCTAAGACCCACGAGGAGCATGAACAACACCTAACCATAGTACTAGAGATCTTGAAGGAAAAGAAACTATATGCCAAGCTTTCTAAGTGTGAATTCTGGTTGGATGAGGTGAAATTTTTAGGGCATGTAGTATCTAAGAAAGGAATTGCTATAGATCCTAGTAAGGTGGAAACGATCGTAAACTGGAAAGACCAACCATGGTAATTGAAGTAAGGAGCTTCTTAGGTTTAGCTTATTACCGTCGATTTATCAAGGGATTTTCCCAGATTTCCCTACCTTTGACCAAGCTAACTAGGAAAAACACCCCTTTTTCATGGACCCGGAGTGTGAAAAGAGCTTTCAAGAGCTGAAACACAAGCTAACCTCAACCCTGTTTTAGTGTTACCCAACCCCAATGTGCCTTTCGAAGTGTACTGTGATGCTTTCGAGGAAGGGTTTGGGTTGTGTACTGATGCAAGATAGGCAAGTGGTGGCCTATGCGAGGCAACTCAAGCCACATGAGCAAATTACCCTACCCATGACCTTGAATTAGCTGCCGTCGTGTTTGCTGAAGATTTGGAGACACCATTTATACGGAGTGAAGTTTGAGGTGTTCTCCGATCATAAGAGTTTGAAATATCTCTTTGATCAAAAAGAGCTAAACATGAGGCAAAGAAGGTGGATGGAATTTTTAAAAGATTATGATTTTGGGTTAAATTATCATCCAGTTAAAGCTAATGTTGTAGCCGATGCCCTAATGTTGAGTTAATTGAGCAATTTAGAGACCTAAACCTAGGGATGACCTTGACCACTAAGGGCATAAGAACTTGCCATCTTAGTGTGACGAGTGAATTCAAGGAAAGAATTGCTCAAGCCCAAAGGGAAGATAGGATTTCAAGAAACCTTAGAGGAGGAAAGCTGATAAGTTGAAAGGTTTTACCCAAGGGAATGATAGTTTATGGAGGTTTGAAGGTCGTATTTGTGTACCTGCTAGTGGTGACCTGAAGGATATTTTGGAAGAAGCCCATAAGAGTCATTTCACCCTTCATCCGGTGCCACCAAGATGTATCAAGATTTGAAGAAGATGTTCTGGTGGCCAGGATTAAAGAAGGATGTGTGCACATGGGTGAGTAAGTGCTTGGTGTGTCAAAAGGTGAAGATTGAACACCAAAGACCCTCTGGAATGTTGCAACCCTACCAATCCCCGAGTGGAAGTGGGATAGTATCTCCATGGATTTTGTAACTGGACTCCAGGACCAAGCGATCATGACGCCATTTGGGTAATAGTGGATCGGTTGACTAAGTCAGCCCACTTTTTACCTATTAAGGTGACTTATTCCTTGGATAGGTTAGCACATTATATATTCAGGAGATAGTAAGGTTACACGGAGCGTCGATGATAATTTCGGATTGGGATCACGATTTCACGATTTTGGGAGCCTTTCAGAAGGCATTTGGCTAAAGCTGTGTCTAAGCACGGCTTATCACCTAAACGGATGGTCAATCTGAAAGAACTATCCAAACCTTGGAGGATATGTTAAGGGCATGTGTTTTGGATCAAAGGGGAAGTTGGGATAAGTACCTCATTATTCAATTTGCATATAACAACAGTTATCATGCAAGTATCGATATGGCACCATACGAGGCCCTCTATGGACGAAAATGTCAATCTCCCTTATGTTGGTATGAACCCAGAGAGCAAAGTTTACTGGACCTGATATTGTGAGGGAAACAACGGAACAAATCAAGAAGATTAGGGATAAGATTCTTCCTGCTCAAAGTCGAGAGAAAACTATGCGACAAGCGGCAAAACCGCTAGATTTTCAAGAAAGGGACCATGTGTTCCTAAGAATCACCTCACCACATGCATAGGCCGAGCAATGAAAGTAAAGAAATTGAGCCCCAGATTTCTTGGCCCATTTGAAATCCTTAGCAAAGTAGGTCTGGAGCTTACCGTATAGCCCTTCCCAGGAGTCTGTCCAACCTTCATGATGTTTCATGTATCCAGTTAAGAAAATATCATTCTGACCTAAGTCATGTACTAGAGCCAGAACATGTACAATTAAGAGATGACCTAACGTTTAACTTGCCACCCACGAGAATCGTTAAGGAGGAGTTAAGCAATTAAGAAACAAGGCTTACCCTAGTCAAAGTAGCATGGGGACGAGGTGAAACCGAAGAAGTTACATGGAGCTGAAATAGACATGCAAGCACAGGATCCAGCTGTCTTAGGTAACGAATTTAAAGGCGAAATTCTTTTTAAGGAGGGGAGTAATGTAATGCCCCAAGTTTTACTTAATTTTTACTGTCATTAGGAATTACCGAATTACCGTAGGTAAATATTATATAAAATTTGAGACCAAACAATCCTTAATAAAGGAATATAACGTTAGAAGAGAAGTTAGGAGCAATTCGTGCAAGTATTGCAAACCCCGATTTCTACGTGTAAAATGACCAAAATGCCCTGAGGTTATTTTACTCAGAAAATGAGGATCGTGGGCCCACCCGTCCTCAAGGGGATGTTTTGATGTTAATAAGGGATTGTTTGTGTTATGTGTGTTAATAGAGGAGAAGAATCCTAATTTTGAGCTCTCGCGCGAAATGACCAAAACGCCCCTGCGTTTAACCATTTGCGTGCCGTTAGCCCGAACCTCACTAAAATGTTTTAAAAGGTGTTTTTAAGCCATGATTAACCATTGGTTAAGCTTGGGTGGTCTCGGGCAATTTTTAAGTAAAATGACCGTTTTGCCCTGTCTTTGTAGTTTTACAAATTTTGAGATTTTTGATTCATATAACGAAACCTAAGCAATATTAGGCTCAAATTAAAGCTTATTAAATTCTAATTATTAATCTAGAGTCAAAATTATTTATTTAAATTGATTAGAACCTAAAATTGCTTTAAAACACTCAAATTGCTTACAATTCACCTAAGCCCTTAACCGTAAATTCTCTAAATTGCATGAATACCTTGCCTACACCTAAATAATACATGGAACACACAAAACCCTCTTCCATGAGGCTGTAATGCACGAAATAATTCAGCCATAATCATTAGAATTATTACAAATAATGCATGGCATAAAACATGCCTTAAACAAGAAATGATTTTCCTCCCTTTGTTCCCCATGAAAAATCCGAAAATTATGCCTCCTCCTCTTGTCCATACATGAGCTTCAAATTCCTCTATAAATAGGCATGCTTGAGGAGCCTTGGAAGCCTTGCTCATAACTTACACAAATTCTAGTTTTAGGAGCACCAAAAGCTTTCTTTCCTCCTCCTTGGCCGAAATTTCTTCTCCCATTTCTCAAAGAGATTTTCTTTCATTTCACTCAAGGAAACCAAGTTCTCTTCCTTTCCTTCAAATCAAATTAGGTAGGGAGTTGTTTTTAAGTTTATTTCTATGCTTTGCTAAGTGTTGTTCTTGGTTCAAAATGATGATTTCATGGATTTTCTCTAGTTTTTCCATTTGGTTTTCTTCTTTCTTTTCCTTTGAACATTTTGGCCATAAGGCCTATATGGGAATATGATGATAGCTTGATGATGAGGACCTTGAGTGTTGGTTGTAAATCCATCACAAGTTAGGCCTCTAAAGCTTGAAAATTCCACTTGATGCAAAACTTTAAAGAATGATGTTTTTATGATGTAAAAATAAAGATCTTGAGTTTAGAACTTGAAAGATGTATTTTTCACTTTGTCTTGCTAAGATATATTGGGTTAAATTTATATTTCTCTAAAGTCTTGGAAGAGCTCTAGTAAAGAAATAAATGAACTTGCATCCATGTTTAAGTTTATGCCTTGCACATCATGTTTACTTTTATGTCATCACTAAATTCTCAAGAATGAATAAATGAACTTGCATACTCATGTTTAAATTTTCAAGCTTGCATTTCATGTTTATGTTTCAAGTTGTCACTTAATCTCTAAAGATAATAAAGAGGATGCATCTCATATTTATTTTATGCTCTCACTTTATTTTATAATGGCTAAAAGAATCAATGCATGGCATGTTTATTTTATGTCATACACAAGCAAAGTTGGAACCATGGTAACCAAAACTCTAAAGCTTACTTAAGATTATTGGAGTCAAAGAATTCATTCTTCAAAAAGTCTTGAGTTGGAGCTTAATAAGATGTAATAAGAATTCTTTTGCCGCTCCAAGTTTCTTGCATCATGTTTATATTTCCAAGTTATCACCTTATAAAGACAAGATTAAAATGGGTTGCATAGCATGTTTATAATTCTAGCTATCACTAAATCTCTAAAGCTCAAGACTTGCTCCTTTTATCTTAAGAGAAAATTCTAATCATGAACATTCTTTCAATGTATAAATCGGTCTCATGATTATGGAGGCTTAAAGTCTTATAATTTCTTTAAAGTTTAACAAAAAAGAATTAGTTACTAAAGGAGTTTTGAAGCTTTACAAAAATTATATGGGAAACTAGTACTTTATGTATACTTGAAATGTGGTTTTATGCAATCATATGAGTTTAGTACTACTGTATGATGATGGTTTAATATATTCAAAGTTGTGATGATTAATTAGTGTGATAATGGAGGTTAGATTCTAAAGTTTCGGATGTTTAGAAGTTTTGTAAGAATTTATGATGATAGTTCTTTGAAGTTTGAAATGATAAGTCTATGAAGTGATTTGATGCTTATTAAGTATTTGATATCATTGAATGATTCCCGGCTTGCATGTTATAGTTACTGTTGCAAATAATGGGAAAATGCTTATATATGAAATAATGAAATATTCTTTGTTATTTGAAAATTTACCCTTGTTGTGGAAGAAAGCATATTCCTTAAAAGTGTAATTTGGAAAGGTTTGACTAGGAAAGATTTGGTATTTAAGTGTCCATTGTGACCCACCTCTTTCCTAGGAATCTCAGGATGCATGATTACAGTTAGTATATATATTATTCTAGAATAAGACTATAAATGAGAAAATGTTATAAATGATTATGAATTGAGAATTGTATTATGATATAACATGCAAAGACTTAAAGGTGACTCAAAATATATGAGGAAATGACCCTTTGGACCCATCAGACTATAGGTGGTGAAAAGGTGATCCTAGAAAATGATCCTTTGGACCAATCAAATAGGCGGTGAAAAGGTGATTCTTGCCCCTAGTCCGTTCTCAAAAGGGTAGAGACGAAATTTTACTTATCAAAAGGGATAAGTATGTGCTAGTGATGACTAGCAAGGTATGAGCTCATAACCTAGATTACTCCCAAAAGGGTGGAGTATAGGGTGGCCCAGGAAAATGATGATGAAAGTAACTTTAAGTCACCTAAGAAACTAAGTAAATGCTTTATGTGAATATGATGTTTTGCTATGCATAGTATTTATGAGATGATGATGAGAAATATGATGTTCTGCTATGCATAGTATTATGAAATGATGATGAGGAGTATGATGTGGTTTTATGCATAACTATGTTATTATATATGAAAGGAAAAGTTCATTATAAACATGACATGCTAAGTTTATGATGCATTATAAGACGCATGATTAAAATGAATGGACCTCGGTAAAGTATATTTTCGAACTAATTAAATGAATCTTAACATGCTCACATTTTCATAATGAAACCCGAGGTTCCTGGGGACGATGATGATGACACGATGCATATGAGGTGAGCACCCTCCTGAGATTCTTTTATAAGTTTCTCATTCCCTCTTCTTTCTTTCTATCTCGTCTTCAGAAAGTGATGGTGATGTTCGTGATTCCCGTTGATGCTCTCACCTGGTAGATGCATGTGATCTTGTGAACCAGCTTATTATCCTTGAGGAACATATCGCTAGACCTTGAGCATGAACTCGGATATCTATTCCTATCTCTGAGTGTTATAAATAGGTGAATTAATGGATGTTTTTCCATCCATATATTATTTATGTTTTGTTCGATTGCCTACATCTAACTTAACTCTCTGGGTAGGCAAAATATCTATGTGATATGTAATTATGGATGTCATATGATGGAGCCAATATGATGTGTTCTTCATGATATGTATTTTATTTTCTTTTTATCCGTTTATCGTTCACATTATGCGGCTCATGTTTTCAATTATGTTTTAAAAGAAAATGGATTGTAATTTCACTAAGTATTTTCAAAGCATGATTAAGGAACTGAAGCAAAGAGTAAAGTCTAGTAATTAATTAGGATACGTGTAACATCCTCCAAGTACAACCTCATCCTAAGTCATGGTATCATACTCAAGAGTTGTTACTTATATTATGCGGACCTTTCTTAATTATCTATAATGGTTGATCTAAAATGTGTTAACTAACTCGTGGTTCTATCGAGATATATAGCTAGAAACAACTTATTTATTTAATACAAGTCAAGTACAAAAGGAAGCTCTTCTAAGGGCTTTACAATACATCCGTTATCTCTTATGTTTTACAGACATATACATACACTTAAGTACAAAAAACACAAGTTCTCTACTAACTCCTGCAAAATCCACTTGATCTTCTCCTGAAGCCTCAGGTCTTCTAGATCAACCTGGGACGACACGGAAAAACAAATACATAGGGTGAGAATTCTAAAATTCTGGTGGGCGTCCCAAAACATATGCTGAAGTTCATGTCATCGTAGGCCCACACTTCGATTTATTTAACAAAAGGTGATCATGCATTATATAATGACTATTCATTTTTAAAGTTCAAAATCTATCTTTTCAAAGTGGTTTACTTTTAAGAAAAACCAATCACTTAATACACCTCTACCATCAGCTCATACTCATAGTAGGTTATGGCAACCAAGAAGAACCAATATACACAAATATGTATATGCCCATTGTAATGAAATTCATCTTTGATTTTCCTTGATGAATCAAAAGTATCACATCTCTCTCATTTGCCTTTGACAAGTCAAAAGGATCTCACTCACTCTATTTGCCTTTGACAAGTCAAAAGGATCTCATGTGTCATTATTTGCCCTTGACAAGTCAAAGAGGATCTCATGTTTCATTATTTGCCCTTAACAAGTTAAGAGGATCTCAAGTTTCTGGGATCATAGAATTTAATTCAGTACATCATTCATCATGCATAAAACACATCCAGGCATCCATTCACAACGAAATTCTCATTTGTATCTTATAAATCAACCTTTTAAATTATCTAGTATGCATTCATATGTCACAAGACATACAGCCAAAAAGGTAACATCAAGTACTCATGTCATTCTAGAACCAAAAATTCCATTACTTCATCAATTCAAAGCATTGTTGCATTTCCAGCATAATGGCAGATTTTACATCATTGTAACACAATTATGTTGCCCCTCAAAAAATCAATTCAGAGGCTATAAAAATTATCCAAGACACTTCAATGTGTCCACAAGGTCCCATAAAAATTTCAATACAAACGGAGCTCTCTAACTCCTTCCATAAATTGTACAAATTCAGTGGTCAGGGACCACCAATTCACAGCTTAGACTAGAGTTCTCATAATTTTTCACCCTAGCAAATGATTGAACCAATGCACAATAAAATTCACAGTGATATTTCAATATGTTACTAACTTCATGTAAAAATTTCAAAGGCTAGTTCAATCCTTTGCTATGTTAATAAAATCAGACAACTTTATTTAGTTTCAATAATAAGGTCAGCATCTACCTCATTTTGGTTTCTGATTTTTCTGAGGCATCAAACATTAAAACTAACACCCAATGAAATTCATATAGTTATTTCAAAATGTCAACTACAACATATAATTTTTGTAGGTCACGAAACCACCCACAAATATGTCAGAAAATTCGGGTATCAATTCTTCAGGAAGAGCTTGAAATCCGCAGCCTAGTTCAAATTTCTTTTGGTGGAAACTCATTTTAACACCATCCAAGCCCATCACCAAAATTCACACATCAATAACAATATAAAATCAACCAAATAAAATGAACATTTCGGATAAACCAAGACAGATCAGTAAAAATTTCAAGAGAAAAGACCATGAAAAACCCTACTTTGAGAGCTCTTTAGCTCTATGCTCCAAAGGATGCTCTAGAATGCTTTTGCTTCACTTCAAAGCTTCCCTACCAACATCAAACCCTTCCTTTAACCTCTGATTGTGTGCCTCAAAGTTGGAAAAAGTGATGGATTCAAATTATAATCGGTTAGATTTGTAGGTTATGATGAATAGAATAAGTTTAGTGAAGAGAGTTTGTGGTTTTAGTGACTTGGAGCTAGGGTTTTGCAAGCTTGAAGCTTGTTAATGGAGTTTGAGAGGAAAAACAATGGAGGAAGGGTTCTTAGAGAGGTCTGGCCGAAATTGTGATGAAGGGAAATGATAAGATGTTGATATTTTGAGTTTCGGGCAAAATACATAGAATTTTCAAGTCCAAAATGTTTTCTTTGAAGATGATTATTGTAATTTTGTGCAATTCCTATTGGTTAGTCATAAAGGTGTAATTGTGTGGCACATCTCAAGCCACACACTTGTCCTCCTTAGGTGGCAACTTGCTCTGCAAGTTCATTCTGTGTAAGACCTACACGAAATCTCGCCAACGGGTAAACATCATCCCGTAAACCGATATACCCAAAATCAATTTTACGTATAAAATTATCATTCCCAAATATTCCTAACCTCATTCCCATGTTTCCCTAATTTCAGCACCTCGGGACCCGAATCTAGGGTTTAAGCCAAGGGCGGCAAAGGGCCCACAAGGTTACTATTCACGGCCTAAATTTTTTTTTTTTGGAGGTCGATAGGCCGCCTCATCATTGCTAAACTATTATATTTTTGAAATTACGATTAATAAAGCTCAAATTAATTTTTAATTAAATTTTAAGTGTTAATACGACCTGCGTATTGGGTTAATTATTAGGGTATTACACTAATACGTGGAAAAATGGAGTTTTATTTTCAATTTTTAATTATAGGAAACATTAAAGAAAGAAAGCATAATTAGTGGTAATAGTTTTATTTATGTATAATGGATGAAAAACTCCAAAATTTGGTACTAATGGGGGACAAAGGTTGGTGATTACCCTATAGTGGAATTGAGTGGATTTCTTTTGATTAAATATGGCCTTAATTGGTGGAAAAGAATACTTAAAGAAATGGTATTTTGGTTGGAATGTTTGCAAGTGTATGGTTGTTGAAAAACATAAAAACATGGCTGATTATGGATCATGAAGTGGTGCCATTTCTGATTGCATTAGGATCAGATTGGCTTTTATTTTAGTGGGAAATCATGTATTAGATGTTTAATTACTTAGGTAAAAGGTTAGGAATCAATAGGTTAGTGAAAAAGGGTAAAATGTTAGGTGTTTAGGTTAATTCAAGACAAGGTAAAGTAAATAATCATACATTAGTGAATGAAGTTAATTTCAAGTAGATAAAAATCAATTTGTAACATAAATTCAAAATTTAAGATAAGAAAATATAGTTTTACTAGATTTTACCTAAAAAACCCTAACGTAAACTTGATATAATACATTCTTGTAATTAAGGAAAAGAAAATATAATTTTTCCTTAAGTAAATTATTTTTAGCCTTAGGTAATTAATTTTTAACTCTGGGTTAATGATTGAAATTCAACCTGAATTGATCGGAAATTTAAATTGCTTTAATTACTTAAGTAAAACTCATTAAGCATTCACTAGGGGCAAAAAGGTAATTTCATGTAAAAACTTCCTGTAATTCCTGGACATCCTCTAATTATACTTCAAATGGTCTTTCCTGAACTTTTGGGTGAAAACCGGATTCAAAAGTTACATCATTTCATGTAAAGTTGCTTAGAGTAAAACGGTAATTTTTCACAAAAACCTCCTCTACCAGAAACCGTTGTTAAAGATTTACTTAAAACATCATTTAAAATCTTTTGGTGAAGTCAGGGACTCACAAGCATTAAACTCAAGTTAAGGTAACCACAAGGTGTTTTGGTAATTTTGCGTATTAACTCAAAATGAGATTCTTCTGCTTATAACACACATAATACATATAATCCCCTATCATAATCAAAACGTCCCTGAGATGGCCAGGCCGCGATATCATCTTCTTGGTAAAATGACTTAAGGGACATTTTATCATTTAGCGTAAGAAAAAATTGGAGTTTGCGACTCTTGCGAACGCATTCAAATTTCTGGTAACATCTTCTCTAATGTTATATTCCTTATTATTCAGCCTTGAATTTCATGTAAGAATTACCTAGAATTTGGTAATTTTCGACAGCGGTAAAAATTGGGCGTTATATTACATACTTGAGAAATCAATTATTCCTAGTTCTCTTCTTATATAGAAGAAGCTTTCCTTAGACAAGGGTTTGGTAAATATATGCTAGTTGCTTATTCCTGTTTCCACAAATTCTAAAACACAATCACCTTTTTGCACATGATTCTCTTTAAGAAATGGTGTCTAATTTCAATATGTTTAGTTCTAAAGTGCAAAATGGGATTTTTAAATAAATTAATTGCACTTGTGTTATCACATCTTATAGGAATATGGTCAAGTACTAAGCCATAGTCTGAAAGTTGTTGTTTCATCCAAAGGATTTGAGCACAACACATGAATATGTTGCTCCTCTCATGGATAATGCCACACTGTTTTGTTTCTTCCTATGCCACGAAACTAATGCAGGATCCAATCAAGTGACATGTTCCACTAGTACTTTTCCTATGAGTTTTGCACCCATGCAAAATAGAATCAGAATATGATTAAAACCATGAGGTGCCCTTAGGATACCATAAACCTATATTTATAGTGCCAATTAAATATCTCATAATCCTTTTGACAGCACTAAGATGTGATTATTTAGGATTAGCCTGATATCTAGCACATAGACAAACATGAACATTATATCAAACCTACTAGATAAATAAAGGAGGGATTCAATCATACCTCTATATTTTTTGATGTTAATTGACTTGTCTCCTTCATCTTTATCCAAGTAACAAGGAGTGCTCATGGGAGTAACAATTTCCTTTGCATTTTTCATTTCAAACCTTTTGAGTATCTCTTGCAATATTTTGATTGATTGATGAATATGCCATCTTTGGCTTGCTTGATTTGGAGTCCAAGAAAGAAATTTAATTCACCCATTATTGACATCTTGAACTCACTTTGCATGATTTTAAAATCCTTCCACAAAGATTCATTAGTGGCACCAAAAATAATATCATCTACATATATTTGTACCAAGAGTATATCATGCTCCTTTCTTTTAATGAAAAGTGTAGTGTCAACTTTTCCTCTTGAAAAATCTTTTTAAAAGAAATTTACTCAACCTTTCATACCAAGCTCCGGGGCTTGCTTTAAACCATATAAAGCCTTTTTCAATTTGAAAACATGGTTGGATAAATCAAAGCTTTCAAAACTCGGAGGTTGATCAATATACACTTCTTCTTAAATACATCCATTTGATAAAGTTTAAAATCCATAATAGATACAAAAGTAAGTAGCATTCTAATTGCTTCTAATCTAGCTAAGGAGCATATGTTTCTTCATAATCAATACCTTCTTCTTAGTTATATCCTTTAGCCACTAATCTTGCTTTGTTTCTTACTATGACACCATTCTCATCTAATTTGTTCCTAAAAACCCATTTAGTGCCAATAATTGGATGATCATTGGGTCTAGGAACTAGTTCCAAATTGGTTTCTTTCAAATTGATTTAATTCATCTTGCATAGCAATAATCCAATGTTCATCAATAATGGCTTCATCAATGGTCTTAGGTTCAATTTGAGAAACAAATGCCATGATTGTATGCATCTTTAAGAGAGTTTGAGTTGTTACCCCTTTTGATATATCACCTATAATGTTGTCAAGTGGATGATTCTTTGAAACTTTCCACTCCTTTGGAAGATCACTTGCCCTTGACTCCTTTTGAAGTGGAGTTTCCTTCTTGATTTGCTCTTCCTTGGGCTCTAACTCTTTTCCTTGAATATGAGTGTTTTCCAAAGCATCTACAAGATCATCAATAATTTCCTTTCTCGGCCTAAGGAGGTTAGTCTCATCAAAAGCAACATGAATAGACTCTTCTATAGTCATAGTTCTTTTGTTATAGATTCTAAATGCTTTACTATGTAAAGAGTAACCAAGAAATATTCTTTCATTAATTTAGCATCAAATTTGCCTAAGTTATCCTTACCATTGTTCAAGACAAAAAATTTACATCCAAAGATATGAAAGTGAGAAATATTGGATTTTCTCCTTTTGTATATTTCATATGGGTTTTCTTTAAAATTGGTCTTATCAAGGCTCTATTCATAACATAACAAGCAGGTTGCTATTTACAGAAATATTTAAGGAATTGAGTCATTGAGCATGGTTTTTGCCATTTCTTCTAAAGACCAATTTTTCCTTTCAACAACTCTATTTTGTTGTGGAGTACTTGGGGTAGAAAAGTTATGCTCAATTCCATGCTTATCACAAAAATTTTCAAAAGATATATTTTCAAATTCCCTACCATGATCACTTCTTATAGATGCAATGTTAAGACTTTTCTCATTTTGAATAACTTTTGCAAGTTTTCTGAATACAAGAAATGCATCACTCTTATGAGGAAGAAATAAAGTCCATGTATACCTAGAATAATCATCCACAATCACTAGAGCATAGTAATTTCCTCTAAAACTCATAGTTCTAGATGGACCAAAAAGATTCATGTGCAAAAGTTGTAAAGGTCTGGTTGTTGAAATGTCATTTTTAGATTTTAAAGAACACTTACTTTTTCTCTTTTGACATACATCAGAGTTTATCTTTCTCAAATTTGAGTTTTGGTAGACCAATTACTAAATCTTTTGAAACCAACTTATTTAAATGATCCATGTGAATGTGTGCAATTCTTCTATGCCATAACCATAAATCATCTTCCTTACTCATGAGACATTGTGCATGATTTGAAGGAATATTTTCTAGGTTTATCATATATACATTATTTATTCTATGTCCTATAAACTTTACTTGTCTATCCTTTTTACTTTCAATAAAGCAATAAAATGAATCAAATAATATCCAATATCCTTTATCACATAATTGACTAACACTTAATAGACGATGTTTAAGACCATCAACAAGTAAAACGTTTTATAAGTAGAGGGATCTTCCAACTTTGCCAACTCCAATAATTTTTCCTTTATTGTTGTCTCCATATGTTACATGTCCACTTTTCTTGGGAGTAATGTATGTAAACTTTGATGCATCTCCCATCATGTGCTTGAAAACCACTATCAATATACCAACCTAACTTCAAATGTTCCTACATCATAATTTCACAATTTTGATTTAGGTACCCAAATTTTCTTGGGTCCTTTAGTGTTAGAGTTGGGCAATGTGCCCTTTGGAACCACATCATTTTCCTACTATGTGTCCATTCTTTCTAATATAACATGTTGATGCACTATGACCTTTCTTACCACAATAGAAACATGTTAGGAATAGAGAAATAGTCATTCAGAAGATACAAGAAGTTTTTATAAAACTTTTGTTAGCCCTTTGGATTGTATCCTAATCCGGCCTTATAAAAAACACATATTTGTTTATCTAATAAAATATTTAAATTATTTAAAGGTAAAATTTGCAAGAGTATTTTTCAAATCATCTATTTCTTTTTTCAAACTTGTTTATGATCAGCATGAGTAAGATTTAATAGCATTTTCATACACTAGGCATTTAGTACATGATGAGTTTGTATCAATTAATCCTAAAGTTTCATTTTCAAGTTTGAGTTCCTCTAACTCTTTGTTCAATTTTTAATTTCTTTTTCTAAGGTTGAAATGACTCTCTTAGAGGATGAAACCAATTTTGCAAGTTTAATAGATTCTTTATGGAAATCATTAAATGCATCTTGAAGTTCATCAAATGAAGGATAATTCAAGGTTAGAGGACATTACCTCTTCACCACTTTCACAATCTTTAGCCATGAGACTTAGATTTGCAACTTCATTTCAAAGTCACTTGATGAGTCCACGTCATTCTCCTCCCATGTTATGTATGGTTTCTTTCCTTTCTTGTCTTTTGAAGGTTTCTTCCCAAGTTTCTCCCTCTTCTTTTTGTAGATAGGCATTCCATTTTCATGTGTCCAATTGATCACATTCATAGCATCTTGGGATTGGGGAGATTCTTTACCCTTTTTGAAATTCTTCTTTGGGATGAAATTTGATTTTCTTTGATTCCCCTTTTTCCTTAGAAACCTGCCAAACCTTTTTACAAAAAGACTAGAACTTTCATCATTTTCATCCATACCTTCTTTTTCATCATTCTCTTCTTCATCACTTTCTTCATGTGCAGAAGATGAGACTTTGAGTGCAATTCCTTTCTTCTTTTTGTCATTCTCTTCATGTTAATTGAGTCTTGTAAGTTCCAACTCATATTCTTGAAGTTTCCCAAAGAGAGTGGCAAGAGACATAGTGGCCAAATCCTTTGATTCTACAATAGCCGTCACTTGGTTGCCAACCCTATTCAAACATCTCAACACTTTGTTAATAAGATCCTCATTTGGAAATGTTTTTCCCAATGAGGCAAGTGATTAACAATATGAGTAAATCTCTTTTGCATGTCTTGAATGCTTTCATTATGATTCATTATAAAGAGTTCATACTCATGTGTGAGAGTGTTTATCCTAGATCTCTTGACTTCACTAGTGCCTTCATGATTGACTTCTAAAGTGTCCTACGTTTCTTTGCACTTTTACAATTTGACACTCTAAAGTACTCATCAATCCCTAAAGTGGAAGTGATTATGTTCTTGGCTTTCAAGTTATATTGTACATTTTTTTATCTTCATCACTCCATTCGTTACTAAGCTTTTCAATTTTCTTATCTCCTACTATTTTTATAGGAATGAAAGGTCCATTTTCAATAGCATCCCACATATCTAAATCTATGGCTTCTATAAAGATTTGCATACGAGTTTTCCAATAATGAAAACCATCACCATTGAATATAGGAGGCCTATTAATAGAGTTTCCTTTAGGAAATAAAGAGTTTGATGAGGCCATTACTATTCTTGAAGCGTTTAAGCCTTATACAAGAATCTAACTCTGGTACAACTTGTTATCCAAGTGGCTTCAATGAACTCAAGACGGGGGTGAATTAAGTTCTCAAACTTTTCCTTAAAAACCACATTCTAATCCCTTTTGCAATAAAATATAAGAAATTGGATTGATAACCTAATTTAATAAATGAGAATGCAAGGGATATAAAGTTCAAATTATGTAGATGAACAAGATATTGAAAAGTAAACTTGCAATAAACTTAGAGATAAGGGAAGAAGAATGCAAACTCATTATATTGGTTCGGTCACCTCTGTGGCCTACATCTAATTCCCAAGCAACCCGCTTGAGAGTTCTACTATCTTTGAATTCTTTACACCCAAAGAGCACTCTTACACCTTGGGATCCCTCACCTTTTGTGTTTGAGTCTCTCAAGAACAAATTGATACCCACTCTTGTTCTAACAAGGGATGCCTCACCCTTTACACAAACTTGATAATAGAATACAAGATTCAATCTCTGAATATAGGAAATATAACAAATTGAAGTCTTATATGGTTTTCTCAATAATAAGAGAATTTGGCCAAGTATTGAACAAAATGATTGTTAAAATGATCTTTGCAATATGATTTCTATGTGTTAAAAATGTGTTAAAGAAAGGTATTTATAGAAAATAATTCATGTAGATGTTAGGATTGATCCCAAAAGATGTATCTCTTCAAAACACACATATTGGCACATTTCTGGGCTTGGTAATTGATTACATGGACTAGTAATCGATTACACAGTTAAAATTTTAAAACTTGGCAGCAAGTTCCTAGCAATCGATTACATGCTGCGTGTTAATCGATTACAATGATGAAATTTCAAATTCTTGGGCATATGAACACTTGGTAATCGATTACTTGATGTAGTAATCGATTTAATGATTCCTGTAGCCCAATTTCTCCTTTAAGTACAAATGACCGAAATGCCCTAAGGTCATTTACCCGAAATTAAAGGACAGTTGCCCGCAACCCTCGAATGGGTCAACTCGATGTTTGAAGGGGATTATGCTGTTATGGATGATATTCAGGAGGAGAAACCTCGTTTCTAAACTTCCGGCTCAAAATGACCAAAATACCCTGCTGTCTACACGGGTAAAAGGTGCCGTTTGAGCCCGGAACTTTTCCAGGAAGTTTAGAATGATGTTTATGAGCAATGTTTGATGTTTAGTTGGCTCGGAAGGTCAGGGCAGTTTAGTGCAAAATTACCATTTTGCCCCTAGAACGTGTACAGTGAGCCTAATGACAATTAAGCAAACCTAAGCAATATTAGGCTCTAATCGAAGATTAATTTATTTCGATAATTAATCTAGAGTCAAAATGATTTATTAAGGTTAATTAGAACCTAAGATTGCTTAGATAAACTCTAATTGCATTCTTTAATTCAAGATTTCTAGTCATGGAATCTTGAATAGTGTTTTCTCTCTCATTCCTTAAATTAAGGAATTGAGCCATACCTCATTTGACCAAAAGAATTATTTTAAATTACTAATCTAATAAGATCACCCTCCTAATCAAGTCTTGAACCACCTCAATTAACCATTTTCTCACCTAAACGCTTGCTTACAAACTCCTAATCAAAAGCCTAATCATAGAAACACTTAAACACATCCTTAAACCACAATTACATGAACAAAAATCCCTTCCCCTTGGCTGATGAGGGGCCGAAAATCTGTCCCAAATGGTGCCACATGTTGAGTTTGATGCACTCCAAGCCCATGCCTTAGGCCATACCTTGCCCATGCTTCCAACCATGCTTGCCATGCCTAAGCCCATGCTTTTGTAAGAGATATTTCCTCCTCCCTTGACCTTGAAAAGTCATCAGCCATTCCTCCCAAATCAGCCAACATGTCTCATTTTTCTATAAATACCAAGCCTTGATGAACCTTGTCACACTTTGGTTCACTTGATAAGTTCACACTTCTTGCAAATTCTCTCATTCCTCTCAAATTCCCTCAACTTGGCTGATTTCTTCCTCAAGACTCCAAAAGGATTTCCTTCTCCTTCCATCTAGAAAACAAAGCTTTCTTACATCTCTTCAAGACTTCTTAAGGTAGGGGTTAAGTTTTGATGATTTTGTTTGTGTTCTTCAAGAAAGTTCTAGTTTTCTCTTGGTTTCAAACTCCTTTCCCTTCCCCTTTCTTTTTCGGCCAAGAGGCCTTTCAAAAAGAATGTGAGCTTGATGATGAGGTTTCAAGATAATGACTTGTTGTTGTCATGTGAGAAACCTCTAAAGCTTGAAACAACTTGGTCTTGGACCATACATGCTTGGATTTCCTTTCTTTTCTTGGCTTAAGTTTTGGTTTTCCTCTTCCTCTTTCCCTTAAGGATTTCAGTTTTTCTTCTTTGGATTTGAACAAAGTTTGTAAAATATGTCTAGTAGATCACAAAAGTTTTGTTAAGAAAGTTAATCTCATGATTTCAAAAGCTCTAAGCTTACCCTTGCCAACCTTAAAGTTGGTCGGCCGTTCTAAATTTACTCTAGATTGAAGCCCATGAGCAATAAAATAAAGAATATGACTTAGTTCTTGTAGTTTTGTTTAGACAAAGTGATGAACTTGGGTCCATTTCCTTAAGCTTGATGATGAGTTCAAACCTTAAGATTTCTTTGAAGTCTAGGTGCTAAGAACTCTAAAGCTTGCCTTATGATACATAATGGGTTGAGGTTTATGTTCCTCTAAAAGTCTTGCAAGAGCTCTAGCTAAGATAAAAACAAGATGCATTCATGTTTAAATTTATGTCTTGCATCTCATGTTTATTTTGATGCTATCACTAATTTCACAAGAGTAAATGAATGAACTTGCATTACCATATTTAAATTCCCAAGCTTGCATTTCATGTTTATATTTCAAGTCATCACTTAATCCTTAAAGATAATAATGAAGTTGCATCTCATATTTATTTTATGCTCTCACTTTACTTTCTAATGAAGAGTAAAATAAAGTGCATGGCATGTTTAAGATTTTGTCATCACCTAAATACTCTAGAGCTCAAAGACTTGCCCTAAGTATCCTAAAAAGGAAACTCCATTCAAAAAGAAATGGATGAGTTTTGGTATGAACCAACAATGGTTTGATTTTGTAAAATACATGAATAATTTCAAGGAAATGTTGGAAAATGTTTTATGAGGTCTCAAGATGTTTAAAATAGTTTGGAATGTGTCAAAATCATGTTTTCTCAATTTTTAAAGGTTTGGTAATCGATTACCACCCATGTAATCGATTACCAGAAGGTTTTGAAGGACTTTTGGTTTGGTAATCGATTACCAAGGCAGTGTAATCGATTACTGCGGCTTTTTCATGCCCAGAACCTTCTGGAAACCCTAATCGATTACATTATAAGTAATCGATTACCATATGTTCTTTAATTTTCGAAAATTAACCCTAAGTAATCGATTACGTCGTATGTAATCGATTACCCTATGTTCTTTACTTTTTGGAAAGATTTAACCCTACGTAATCGATTACCATTATGTGTAATCGATTACCCAGGTTGTTTTGAAAACCAGAATGAATTGAGCTCCTGGTAATCGATTACTAGGAACATGTAATCAATTACCAGAACACCTTTTGTTTCAGAAACATCCAAGAGAAAACTAGTAACTTATATGCATTTCAACCCAAGAGATTATGTGATCTTATGGGTTCATGATTTGGTTCTATGTTTGGCTCCTGTATAAATGCTGTTCTAAGGTGTTAAATGTGTAAAATTATGTTGAGTGAAGCAAGGATCGATTTAGAGAAGCTAGTAAAGAATAAGTAACTTAAAAGGGACTTGAGATGAGAATTCTAGAACACCTTAATACAAAGAAGTGCAAATCTGTTCTAGCATGATTAATTCAGGGATAAATGATTCATAATTAGTAAGACATGTACAAGATCCCTTCATAAATGATTAGGTGCTAATTTCTAAGTATAAGATGATGATAAGAGATCTAAGTGGTTTATAACTTAGAGAACATGCCTAGGAATCCCTCATAATTGATCTAAGAATTAATTATGGAGCCTTAGGCGAAGATGGATCTTAAAAGGGTCGCGAATGGAGATTCTAGAGCCCTTAAGCAAATGATATATTTTCTGCCCTTTTATGTTGAGTGTTGTGGAATCTTGGTGAGTTCAAATCTTAGAGGAAAAGTTTAAGTGCCAACCCCTTGAGGGTAATAATGATGCAAATACAAGTTTAAAGCCCGAAAGGGTCAAAGCATAAGATACTGAGATAGGTGGACGAGAGAGTATGATTATGATGATGAACCTCGTGCACACTTATGATGATGTGATTATGTTAGTTCCTTGAGCATGAAACTTTATGTGCATAATTTGATGAAATGTTGTGTTTGAGATGCATAATGTTTCAAAGATATGAATGAAATTGAGAAATATGCTCATGTGAACTAGAAAGTTATGGCAATGAGAAAGTTCCATGAAAATGATGCATGTGACTGAAATTATGTGGCATGACTCAAATTTGAGGAAATTCGGAAGAGCGTTATGCGGCGAATTTCCGTCAAATTTGAAGGAACAAAAGAAAGTTTTTGAGAAATATGAAGTTTAAAGTTATATGCAGACGCATCTCCTGCTAGGAAGGAGAAAGTAAACAGTGGGGGTATGGACGTCCATACCGAAGCGGACAAAGTTGGTCTTAACCGTCGATGCGTTTCGAAGAAGGAGAAAGTCCCATGATGGGTGATCCTTAGGCCCCTACCCGTACTCTGGAGTCGGGATTATGATGATTATGATTATGTTTATGATTCGCTTATCAAGAGGATAAGTAAGAACTAGTGACGACTAGTTAAGGTATGAGCTCATAGCCTAGCTTAAGGGTGCGGTTACTATATTATTGGTGTCACAAGTATGAGAAAAGGAAAGATGTTCAAAGAAAAGTTTCATGCCACTCAAATGTTGTTTGAATTATTGTTTGATTTACCTAAAGTGCTACCATGCATCCATGAAACATTATGTTGCATACATGCATTAAGAATCATTATAAAAGACATGGACCTTGGACAACAACCTTTGTGAAAACCTCATAATGAACCTATGCATGCTTAACCTTTTCATAATAAACCCAAGGTTCCTGGGACGTAAACGATGGCACTAGGATAGAGGACTTCCTCCTGAGATTCTTTAGCAAGTTCTCACCCTCTCTCTGTTTCTTTCCGTTACGTCTTCAGATATCGATGGCGTCGTTCGTGATTTCATTGACCCGCCTACATGGGAGGTGCACTATGACCCGAGCATCATCCTACCACTTCAAGGGTCATTGCGAGGTGCGCGTTTGCATACGTGGGACGCCCTTGCCTTCTAGCTATCACTCGATCCGACTTCACCCTTTGGCGACGACCTGATCTTTGAGAGGACACGACCCGGACATGGGCTGACCGAGCCCAACCTTCCTCGTGGAGGCACGGGAATATCCTGAGTGTGTTCCCCGTTTAGGCTGATCCTGGAGGGCTCTTCCCTTCGTTTCCTATGGGTCGCGGAGGAGGTAGTGAGGACACGGTCACCCAGCGAGGCATGCGAGGCGCGTCGACGCCGAGAGGCGACCACGACGCGGAGGCCACGCTGTCCCTCATTCCCATGCCTAGATCTCCGCTTCGTTGGGCTACATCCGAGGAGCTTCGTCGTCGGGCTACATCTCCCCTCCGAGGATCGGCGTCACCAGTAGGCTTGGAGTGGGAGGGTAGTGATAGTTGGGTGTTTATCTTTTGGGATTATTACCATGTATTTGTCTTTATGTTTCTCATTGTCCTAAGCTCTGCCCACTAGTATGGGTAAGACTTTATGTTTCTGTTATATTTCTATTGTGATGTACTAAACTATATTATCTAATGTGATGAGGAATGATGTTTATGATGGATGTGTTCTTTAATGCTTATGTTTGTATGTTTTATTTATTCTTCCGCTTCACGTTGTTTATGTTACGCAAAGGCTCGCACTTTGTTTTATATAAATCATTTCAAAAAAAAAAATTTACCGTATTTTCCGCTAAGTATTTTATAAATGAATTTAATAGAGAAGTAATAACTAATAATTAGTCTTGATACGTCCTAGGCGTATTAGGGTTAAATATTAGGGTGTTACAATTCAGAAATTGAAAAATTAAAGGTTTAACAAACTTTAACACACTTTTTCATTCTAAAAACTTTTTAAAACATCCTTTAAACATATCCCTTCAAATATACGTATATTTTCACAAATCAAAACAAATTCTTCATTAAGAACAATTAAATTCTATCAAGTCCAATTTTCTTTAGATTAAAACTTGATTAACTTAAAATTGGCCAAATAAACTTATTAAATAAAACCTTTTGACAAAGTGATCTAAGTCCTAATTTTTCTAACCATGACTTGATCATTTGTCTCATTCATTATCAGAAATTCATGCTCTTGTGCTTCCACCCTTTTTGTCATTCAAGTTTTGGCATCATCAAAACCTACAACATAAATTCATAATAAATATTGAGTTTATCAGGCTCAATGCTATGCTAAGTGTGATAGCAACTAACTATAGCATCACTAGAATGTCATGCACATTTAAACCTTATATCTTATCATACAAATAAGATTCAAACATGGCTTATCTACACATTGGAAGCATAGCCAATCCATTCCTTAAGGTCCTGTTAAATAATGCTCTAATACCATAATGTAACACCCTCCCACATACAACATCATTCTTAAGCCATAGCAAAGTTGATCGAATCGTGTAATAACTAATTCATAATTCTATAAAATATATAAAAGATAACATAATATTTATTAAGTACAAATTCAAACACAAGAAAACTCTTCTATGAGTTTTCATATACATCTATCTATTAATATCATTACAAACATATATATATAACAAAATAAAATTGATAAGAGACTTCATTATCGGGCTAATACATGCATATGGATTCTTCTATGGCGGCAACTTCATAATTCTCTTGAGCAATCTAGATGTTAAAATCATTCATTTAGCACATAATATAAAGGACTACTTAGGATAATTGCTACCTTAATTGTCTTGGCCCTTGACCATGGAGGATTATTTCACTCTTAGGTAATAGAGCTTTAAGGATTAGCCCATTATGTACACACGGATCTTCCTAAGCTTATTCCTATACATGATCCTTGGATTTTCTCTCCAATTCATACAGGGACTTTGAGCCCATTCCTGTACACATGAGCTTCTAAGCTCATTCCTATATATTATCATTGGATAACCTTTTATTATTAGATCTATTCATTTCAGTTCCTGACTTATTTCAAAGGTAGTTAGGTTTACTTTCCTGATGGCAGAATTACTTTCCCAACCCAAGAAAATATAATCTCATTCTTTTCTCATGTAAGGTAATTGTCAAAGTATTCACAATTATATACATATAACATTTTCATGCTCCATGGCACATATACAAGCATCACAATCAAATATGCATCTTAGTTACATGTGCACACATGCAACGCTCCGATTTTCCGTGTGCAAAAATGACCAAAATACCCTGAGGTCATTGCTCTAAAAACCAAGGATGGCGGTGAGGCTATCTTCAAGGGTTAGTTTGAGGTTTGAAGGGGTTAAATGTGTTATGGATGTGTTAGAGATGAAAATCTCAATTTCTTGGTTTTTCCATACGAAATTACCAAAGTATCCTGAGGTAATTTAAAGATTAGTGACGCTGAACCTAGCCATCACCCAGGAGTTCAAAATGTTAATTATAAGTGTTTATGATATCTGGAAAGTCTGGGTAGTCCTAGGGAGTTTTGTGAATTTACATTTTGGCATGATTGGTGTTAAATGAGCTTAATTAAGCGATTAAGGAAATATGGGCAATATTAGGCTCTAATTAAAGATAAATTAATTTTATCTATTAATTTTAAGTCAAATTATTTATATGAGGTTAATTAAGGCCTAAGTTTAATTAAGAAAGTTCAAATTCCCTTCTTAAATCAAAGACATTATGTCATGTCATAGCAAATATCATTTCTCTCTCCAATTCCCTAAACTAAGAAGGAATATGTTGGAGTTTAAATTTCAAACTAATTGAGTTTAATTCAAACTAAGCATACAAGACCACTCCTAATCATGTCTTGAAAAGCCTTAAACATTTGGTTACTAACCCAAACATCCAATTACCAATTCCTAGACCATTTCTTAATCAAATCTATCTAAATCTATGTCCTAACATACATAAGACATGAATTTCCTAAAATCCCTTGGGGGTTGATGGCTTTCCCTCCCCCATTTCTCTCTCATATTTCATTTTTAACACTTACATACTTACACACTCACAAAAACTCTCATTCTTACTACTCATTTTTTTGGCAAGAGCTTTGTGTCAAAAAAGTGCTCTAAAAATCCTTTTCTTTTTCTCTCAACTCAAAGCTTTCTTTTCTTCCTTTTCCACCTCCATCCTCAACCTTCTCTCCACCTCAAACCACCACACCTCCACGATAGATCATCTTTAAAACACATAACTTTTTCATTCCAAGATCAAGCTTCCTCATTTTCAACTAAAGAGACAACCTTGATAGGGATTTGTTTTGTTTTGAGTTTCTTCTTTTCTTATTTGCTTTTTGGATCCAATGTTAGAATGAATGGAAAGTTTTCCTCTTTTATCTTCCTCTCATTATTTTTGGATTTGATGTTGGTTTGATGGACAAGTTCCTCTTCTTTTCTTTTCTCTTATTTTCAGTTTCCTTTGTTGGTGGTTGGTCAAAAACCATGGCTTGATGATAAGAGATCTTGATGTTGGTTGTGAAACCATCATGTGCTTGACCTTTAGAACCTAAGTTTTGGTTTATTTTGTTTGGTTTTAAAGAATGGTTAAGATGGAATGTTGTTAGTTCTTTTGAAATACTTCCTTCCTTTGATGTTCAAGACCATAGCTTGATGATTAGGATGTACAACACATATTACTCATAATCTCAGTTCTAGCTTATAGAGCATTTGTCAATACTTTCACTCTCAAACATTCACTATTGTATATGCATAACATCATCAATAGATCTACATAGTATCAATGAGATCACCATTATATGCATAACATGCATAACACTCACCATTATATTTTTCTTGGTAAACAATCCATTCTAGGAAAGTAAACCTAACTACCCTTGAAATGAGTTAGGTCAAAGAACCTGACTAGGAATAAGTCTATGTAAGAACTAGAGAAAGTCATCCAATTATTATGTATAGGGATGAGCTTAGAAGATTCGTGTGTACAGGAATAGGCTCAAAAGATCTGTGTGAATTGGAGAAATCCAAGGATCATGTACAAGAATGAGCTTTGAAGATCGTGTGTACAGGAATAAGCTAAATCCTGGAAAATAGTATATTGCAGGAGTAGAATAGTCCTCCATAGTTGAGGGCCAAGACGGTAAAGAAGCAATTATCCTAAGTAGTACTTTATATTATGTGCTAAGTGAATGATTTTAACATCTATGTTGAAACCAATAAGTTTAAATTGAAACTTGATAGTATATGCTTTATACAATGATGATATATTTATATTAAGTGATTGAATACTAAAAGGAACCTACTTTGAAAGGACGATTTTGAACTTCAAAATGAACTTTTGATATGTATTGTATAATCACATTTTCTAAACAAACAGAAGTGGCTGGGAGGATGATGATGACATAGATTTTTATATATTATGCATTTTGGGGATGCCTTACTAAAAATTTTAGGATTCTCACCCTATGTTTTGTATTTCCGTGTCATCTACAATTGCTTAGGAGAATTATTGAAGCTGTCACCATAGAAGAATCTGATATATATTAACCCATAGTCAAGTCCTTATCAATTTTATTTTGTTATGTATATATGTTTGTAATAATATTAATAGACAAATGTATATGAAAACTCATGGCAAGTTCTTGTATTGAATTTGTACTTAATAAATATTATGTTATCTTTCTATATATTTTAATAGAATTATGAATTAGTTATTGACGATTCAATCAACTTTGTTATAGCTATTTAAGAAAGGACCACTAATTTATAAGTACCAACTCCTAAGCCTAATGTCATGACTTAAGGATGATGTTGTACTTGGGAGGGTGTGACATTCTGCTAAGTTTGTGCATTTTCATGGAGTACCTTTTTCATCAAATTTGCCGCCTTTAAATCATCTTTGTTTCTCACAAGGTTCTTAAAAACAGACAGACATCAAACTTGTAACATCCCGATTTTTGCGGTTAGAATACAAATGACCAAAATGCCCTAAACCATTTTCCTAATTTAAGGGATTGCCCGACAACCCTCGAATGGGTCAACTGATGTTTAAAGGGGATTATGTTGTTATGAATGATATTCAAGGTGAAAATCTCGTTTTCTAAACTTTCGGCTCAAAATACCAAAATACCCTCCTGTGTTCTCTAGGGTAAAAGGTGTCGTTTGACCCGAATTTCAGGAAGTTTAGAATGATGTTTTTGAGAAATTTTTGCGTTTAGTTAAGCAGGAAAGTCTTGGTAGTTTTAGTGCAAAATTATCATTTTGCCCCTAGAACGTGTCCAGTGAGCCTAATGACGCAATTAAGCAAACCTAAGCAATATTAGGCTTAATCGAAGGTTAATTTATTTCGATAATTAATCTAGAGTCAAATACTTTATTAAGGTTAATTAGAACCTAAGATTGCTTAGTTAAACTCTAATTGCATTCTTTAATTCAAGATTCCTAGTCATGGAATCTTGAATAGTGTTTTTTCTTCCAATTCCTTAAATTAAGGAATTGTGTCATCCTCATTTGACCAAAAGAAGTATTTTAAATTACTAATCTAGTAAGATTACTCTCCTAATCAAGTCTTGACCTTCCTTACCCAATTACCTCACCTAAACACTTTCTAAACTCCTAATCAAAAGCCTTAATCAAAGATACACCTAAACACAACTTTAAACCACAATTAGATGAAACAATTTCACCACATAAGTTGAGCAATGAAAGTAAAGAAATTGACCCAGATTTCTTGGCCCATTTGAAATCCTTAGCAAAGTAGGATCTATTAGCTTAGGTATGGCATTCCCCAAGTCTCTGTCCAACTTTCATGATGTTTTCCATGTTCCAGGTAAGGAAATATCATTCTGACCTAAGTCATGTACTAAAGCCAGAACATGTGCAATTAAAAGATGACCTAACATTTAACTTACCACCCGAGAATCATTGACCCAAGGTGTAATCATGCGTCTTATAATGCATCATAAACTTAACATGTCATGTTTATAATGAACTTTTCCTTTCATATATAATAACATGGTTATGCATAAATCACATCATATTCCTCATCATCATTTCATAATACTATGCATAGCAGAACATCATATTTCTCATCATCATCTCATAAATACTATGCATAGCAGAACATCATATTTCTCATCATCATCTAATAAATACTATGCATAGCAGAACATCATATTTCTCATCATCATCTCATAAATACTATGCATAGCAGAACATCATATTCACATAATGCATTTACTTAGTTTCTTAGGTGACTTAAAGTTACTTTCATCATCATTTTCCTGGGCCACCTTATACTCCACCCTTTTGGGAGTAATCTAGGTTATGAGCTCATACCTTGCTAGTTACCCAGCACATACTTATCCTTTTTGATAAGTAAAAATTTACTCTACCCTTTTGAGAGAACGGACGGGGGCAAGAATCACCTTTAACACGCCTACAGTTGCGGGTCCAAGGATCATTTTCTCGGATCACCTTTTCACCACCTATAGTCTATGGGTCCAAAGGATCATTCCTCATATATTTTGAGTCACCTTTAAGTCTTTGCATGTTATATCATAATACAACTCTTGAATTATAATCATCAGGATGCACAAACATTCTCATTGTTTGCAAAGCAACTATATCATGCAAACTATGAAGTCATTCAATGATATCAAATACTTAATAAGCATAAATCACTACATAGACTTATCATTTCAAACTTCAAAGAACCATCATCATAAATTCTTACCGAAAAACTTCTTAAACAAAAACTTTAGAATCGAGTAATCTCAATTATCAAACTAATTAATCATGCATCTAAAGGATTCATTATCATCATTACCATTAATTATAAGCCTTAAGAATATTATTAAACTATATGGGACAGCATAGGCAGCAAGTTATATTTAAGGCTTTACGTGTGCTAGAAGTTGCATTTTTAACCCTTTCTCGTTACTAGCTTTCCTTATGGTGCTAAAATTAATTACTAAATCAATTATGAATCATTCTCTCTTATCTAAACATAATAGAACCTGGTTCTAGGGCTTTAAAGGTTCTGGGAGGAACGCATAAATTTCATTTTCTAGAGTTATAGAAATCTTGCTTTTACGGTTTTTCTGGAAGCTAGTTTTATTTCTAACATGCATAGAATCATTCCTTTAGCAATAAACCATGATTATCACAACTTTAAACATATTAAACCATCATCATACAGTAGTACTAAACTCATATTAGTGGTGAATTATGAACCTCACATAATTGCTTAAAATTACATTTTAAGTACATGTAAGATACTAGTTTCCCATAAAATCTTTGCAAACCTTAAAACTCTTTTAGAAACTAATTCTTTTTTGCTAAAATTTAAAGAATCTTCATAATTAAAATTCTCACTTAAGATAAAAGGAGCAAGTCTTGAGCTTAAGAGATTTATGTGATATCTTAGAATCATAAACATGCTATGCAACCTCATTTTAATCTTGTCATTATAAGGTGATAACTGGAATTATAAACATGATATGCAAATCCATTCTTTATCTTTAAGATTTAAGGTGATGACTTGAAAATTAAACATGATGCAAGAACTTGAAATATAAACATGATGCAAGAACTGAAGGCGTATCCGCCTGAGCAAGTGGAGGAGAGAGAATCTAAGAAAGGGAGCGGAGGTCATTCACTGGACCGGTGAAGGGAGAATAGAATTCTTATTACATCTTATTAAGCTCCAATCTCAAGACTTCTTAAAGAATGAATTCTTTAACTCCAATAATCTTAAGGAAATTGAAAGTGATACTACTTTTTCCAACTTTGCTTGTGATACTTGGGCAAGTCTTTGAGCTCTAGGATCTTTAGGTGATGACATAAAATAAACATGCCATGCATTGATTCTTTAGCCATTATAAAATAAAGTGAGAGCATAAAATAAATATGAGATGCAACTTCTTTATTATCTTTATAGATTAAGTGACAACTTGAAATATAAACATGAAATGCAAGCTTGGAAATTTAAACATGAGATATGCAAGTTCATTTATTTATTCTTGAGAATTTAGTGATGACATTAAAAGTAAACATGGTTATGCAAGGCATAAACTTAGACATGGATGCAAGTTCCTTTTATTTCTTTACTAGAGCTCTTCCAAGACTTTAGAGAAATATAAATTCAACCCAATATATCTTAGCAAGACAAAGTGAAAAATACATCTTTCAAGTTCTAAACTCAAGATCTTTATTTTTACATCATAAAAACATCATTCTTTAAAGTTTTGCATCAAGTGGAATTTTCAAGCTTTAGAGGCCTAACTTGTGATGGATTTACAACCAACACTCAAGGTCCTCATCATCAAGCTATCATCATATTCCTTCTTAGGCCATTTGGCCGAAATCATTAAAGAAAAATAAGGAAAGAAAAACAGAAATTGTAAAGCTTTAAAAACTAGTGAAACCTTCAAGTTTTAGAGGTCTAACTTGTGAAGGCTTTACAACCAACACTCAAGAACCTCATCATCAAACCATGGTCTCATCATAATCTAGGCCATAAGGCTGAAATGTTTTTAAAAGAAAGGGGAAAACAAAGGAAATTGAGAGCTAGAAGAAAGTCCATGAAATCATCATTTTTGAGCTAGAAACATAACTTGTCATAGCATAAAATGAACTTAGAAACAACTCCCTACCTAATCTGATTTGAAGGAAAGGAAGAGAACTTGGTTTCTTTGAGTGAAATGGAAGAAAATATTCTTGAAAACTTGAAGAAGAATTCAGCCAAGAGAATGAGGAAATGAGAGCTTTGGTGCTTTGAAAAACTAGAAATGTGTACAATTTTGAGCAAGCATCTAAGACTCTTAAGCATGCCTATTTATAGAAGAATTCAAGCTCATGTATGGACAAGAGGAGGAGGAAAATCTGACTTAATTTGAGGAGGAAACAAGGAAGGAAAAATCATCTTGTTTGGTGGCTTAAAACATGGAATCATGAAACATGATTCCTTGTTTTCATACCTTGAGTTTTGTGCCAAGTTTGACAAATTTTTCTGATGCATATTAGCCCATATAATTTCGTGCATTATAGCCCAAGGAAGAGAAATTTGTGTGTTCCATGCATTATTTAGGTGTAGGTAAGGTATCTTTGCAAATTAGAGAATTTGCAATTAAGGGCTTAGGTGAATTAGTAAGCAATTTGGGTGTTTTTAAGCAATTTTAGGTTCTAATCAATTTAAATAAATAATTTTGACTCTAGATTAAGAATTAGAATTTAATAAGCTTTAATTTGAGCCTAATATTGCTTATGTTTTGTAAGCGAATCAAAAATCTCAAAATTTGCAAAACTTGCAAAGAGGGGCAAAATGGTAACTTTACTCAAAAGTTCTGGGCCATCCGATCTTAACCAATGGTCAATCATAACTTAAAAACACCTTTTAAAACATTTTAGTGAGGTTCGGGCTCAGTCAGACACGCAAATAAATTAAAACGCCACGGGGCGTTTTGGTCATCACGTCAAAACTCAAAATTGAGATTCTCTCCTCTATTAACACACATAACACACAATCCCCTATTATCCTAAAACATCCCCTTGAGGACGGCCGGGGCCCACGATCCTCATTTTCTAAGTGAATAACCTCGGGCATTTGGTCATTTTACGTACAGAAAT
>JAMLFY010000021.1:1403927-1508195 GCA_030441495.1 Dalbergia oliveri
TATCATTCATAACAACATAATCCCCTTTAAACATCGAGTTGACCCATTCGAGGGTTGCCAGGGCAACTTCCTTGAATTTCAAAAATGACCTCAGGGCATTTCGGTCATTTGCACTCTAGACCAGAAATCCTGGTTAGAGATGTTGTATGTGGGAGGGTGTTACATTATGGTATTAAGCAGTTATCCTGAGAACCTTAAGGAATGGATTGGCTATGCTTCCAATGTGTAGATAAGTCATGCTTTGAATCTTATCTATGATAAGATATAAGGTTTAATGTGCATGACAGTCTAGTAATGCTATAGTTAGTTGCTATCACACTTAGCATAGCATTGAGCCTGATAAACTCAATATTTATTGTGAATTTATGTTGTAGGTTTTGATGATGCCAAAAAATCGAATGACAAAAAGGGTGGAAGCACAAGAGCATGGAATTTCGTGAAAATGAGACAAATGATCAAGTCATGGTTAGAAAAATTAGGACTTAGATCACTTTGTCAAAAGGTTTTATTTAATAAGTTTATTTGGCCAATTTTAAGTTAATCAAGTTTTAATCTAAAGAAAATTGGACTTGATAGAATTTAATTGTTCTTAATGAAGAATTTGTTTTGATTTGTGAAAATATACGTATGATTTGAAGGGATATGTTTAAAGGATGTTTTAAAAAGTTTTTAGAATGAAAAAGTGTGTTAAAGTTTGTTAAACCTTTAATTTTTCAATTTCTGGAATCATTGTAATCGATTACTACATCAAGTAATCGATTACCAACTGTTCATAAGCCCAGAATTTGAAATTTCATCATTGTAATCGATTACACACAGCATGTAATCGATTACTAGGAACTTGACCATTGCCAGTTTTAAAATTTTGAATTGTGTAATCGATTACCAGTCCATGTAATCAATTACCAAGCCCAAAATGTGCCAATATGTGTGTTTTGAAGAGATACATCTTTTAGGATCAATCCCTAACAGTCTACATGAATTATTTTCTATAAATACCTTTCTTTAACACATTTTTAACACACAGAAAACATATCGCAAAGATCATTTTAACAATCATTTTGTTCAATACTTGACCAAATTCTCTTATTCTTGAGAAAACCTTATAGGACTTCAATTTGTTATATTTCCTCTATCAGAGAGTGAATCTTGTATTCTATTATCAAGTTTGTGTAAAAGGTGAGGCATCCCTTGTTAGAACAAGAGTGGGGTATCAATTTGTTCTTGAGAGACTCAAACACAAAAGGTGATGGATCCCAAGGTGTAAAGTGCTCTTCGTGTAACACCTTAACTTTCACCTAATGCGCTCGAGTCGCATTCGGCTAGTTATTAGCGGTTACGTCTTCGTTTCAGAACTTGACTTGGTTTTCTTTAAAATACGAGTACTAAAAATATGACTAAATTTTTCTTTTTGAACTTAAGAATTAAAATACGATCCGCGCATGCACATAGGGACCGATTATTAAACGTAAAACATAACAACCAGGAATATATCACCAAAACAATCATAAATAAACCATAGAATAAATACAACACAACTTGTAATATCATATTATAATCATAACAAAACAACGATACCCTTATAAATATAAGCACATCTTGGGTTATCAATTACACCAAATATCTTTTAACTAATGCAAAACAAGGTATTAGCAAAGCTAAACTAGTCTTTATGCTTCCACTGCGCCCTTGACCTGTCTAGGTGACGTGATTCCTATGCCCGCGCCTCAACGTAGATCACGAACGATTCGCATCATCCGTCCTGGTGGCGACACGGGAAGAGGAAAGGGGTGAGAAACTTATTCAAGGTTCTCAATAGGGCTTCCAACTTTAACACAAGTGTCATCGTCGTCGCGCCACTTCGGGTTTCGTTATAAAAGAAGTGTTCATGCATAGGTTCAGTTTTAATTTCTCAAAGCTTATTATCCGAAGTGGGTTTCTTTTAGCATGTGTCTTCATGTTATGAATAATAGATATTTTATGTATGCATGGCAATATGCAGTGCACGTAGATAACACATATTACTTAATCAAAGCATCAATGAAACTTCAACGAAACATATGCATGTGCATCTTTTACTTTATCATAATTGAAGTTGTGAGTTCCTTTCATGACTTTTTCACTTTTTCATTTTTCCCACCCTCGTCATAGCCACCAAAATCCACCCAACATGCCGGCCAGCGAATTTATCATGGTCACCAAAACTCCTAATCACCTATTGCCTAGGAATGAGCTCATCCTAACTAGCCGTCGCTAGATTTATACGGGAAAAAATAGAGGGAATTATATCTCTTTCTTGGATCACCCCGTACAACCCTTAACTCGGGAAGTCATAATGGGATCATTTCCTCATTATCATATATCTTTTCTTAGATCAGCCCATACAACCCTTAATCGGGAAGTCATAATGAGATCATTTCCACTTTAACATATTTTGTATGGCTGCAACATGAGCGTACAATCATAATACATCATATAACATATCCTCTATTCATGCCTCATGTTTTCATGCATTTAAACATAGCATATCACATCATCATAGCAACATGTCACACATCCATACATTCTCATACTCACGGTAGTTAAAAACATTCACATATGTCAACCATTACTCATCGATCTCCTCCTTACATCACATCTCCTTATCTTAAGATATCTTATACTTTGACTCTTACGGGTCTTAATTCTTGTTCTAGTAATCTTTTCACCCATTGCAAATCTTTATCATATTCTAGGGAATCGTTCCTTAAAATTCTTTCTAACATTATGCTTCCTAATTCATCCAACAGCATCATATAGATTACTCATCAAGATCGTTCTTCAACTACGTGGATTCTAGAATCTATGCCTTAAACTCTTTTCTAAGTTATGTCTTTGCCTAAGATTCTATGTTCAACTCCTAGGCACAATTCACTAGTTATGAAACATTATCCTTAAGCTCAAATTATGCTGAATAGAAGTTATTATCCTTGTGTCTAAACATTGTAAGATTCTAATTATAATTTCTTTCTATTTGTTTTAGTCTTTCCAATCCTCCAAAACATTCCTTACTTCACTCAAACATAATATTACGCATTCTAACTCCTCAACAGAAGTTATCCAGTGGCCACAAAAGGATGAGACAGAAACCAAAAATGTTCATCCATACATAATCACATAAATTCATATTAGAAATGCATACGAGTTGCTAGTTTTTCTCTTGGGTAATTTCAAGAGTAAAAAGGTGTTCTAGTAATCGATTACATGTTCCTAGTAATCGATTACCAGGAGCTAAATTCATTCTGGGTTCAAAAACTTGGAGTAATCGATTACATGGGATGGTAATCGATTACTTATAGTAAATCCGTTTAGGAAAATAAAGAACATAGGAGTAATATCAGGTAATCGATTACAGGGTTTCCAGAACGTTCTGGGCATGAAGAATAGCCTTGTAATCAATTACATTGCCTCTGGTAATCGATTACCAGAACCAAAAGTCCTTCAAAAACCTTCTGGTAATCGATTACATGGATGGTAATCGATTAGAACCTCTGAATTTGAGAAAACATGATTTTTGACACATTCCAAACTATTTAAACACCTTGAGACCTCATAAAATAGTTTTCCAACATTTTCCTAAAATCATTCATGCATTTTACAAAATCAAACCATTATTGAAATCATACTAAAACTCATCCATTTCTTTTTTACTAGAGTTCCCTTTTTAGGATACTTAGGGCAAGTCTTTGAGCTCTAGAATATTTAGGTGATAACATAATCTTAAACATGCTATGCACTTTATTTTACTCTTCATTAGAAAGTAAAGTGAGAGTATAAAATAAATATGAGATGCAATTTCATTATTATCTTTAAGGATTAAGTGATGACTTGAAATATAAACATGAAATGCAAGCTTGGGAATTTAAATATGGTAATGCAAGTTCATTCATTTATTCTTGTGAAATTAGTGATGGCATCAAAATAAACATGAGATGCAAGACATAAATTTAAACATGAATGCAACTTGTTTTTATCTTAACTAGAGCTCTTACAAGACTTTTAGAGGAACATAAACCTCAACCCATTATGTATCATAAGGCAAGCTTTAGAGTTCTTAGCACCTAGACTTCAAAGAAGTCTTAAGGTTTGAACTTCATCATCAAGCTTAAGGAAATGGACTCAAAGTTCAACACTTTTTCTAAACAAAACTACAAGAACTAAGTCATATTCTTTATTTTATTGCTCATGGGCTTCAATCTAGAGTAAAACTCTTAGAACAACCGACCAACTTTAAGGTTGGCAAGGGTAAGCTTAGAGCTCTTTGAAAACACAAGATTAACTTTCTTAACAAAACTTTTGTGATCTACTTGACATATTTTACAAACTTTGTTCAAATCCAAGGAAGAAAAACTGAAATCCTTAAGGGAAAAAGGAAGAGGAAAATCGAAACTTAAGCCAAGAAAAGAAAAGAAATCCAAGTATGTATGGTCCAAGACCAAGTTGTTTCAAGCTTTAGAGGTTTCTCACATGACAACAACAAGTCATTATCTTGAAACCTCATCATCAAGCTCATATTCTCTTCATAAAAAGGCCTCTGGCCGAAAAATAAGCAAGAAGAAGAAAAGAGTTTGAAATCAAGAGAAAACCTAGAACTTTCTTGAAAAACACAAACAAAATCATCAAAAATTAACCCCTACCTAAAGAAGTCTTGAGAGATATGAAAGAAAGCTTGAGTTCTTGATGAAATGGAGAAGGAAAATCCTCTTGAAACTTGAAGGAAGAAATCAGCCAAGTTGAGGGAATTTGAGAGGAAAAGAGAGAACGTGCAAGAATGCTTAAACTTGGCACATGATCCAAAGAGCAACCAAGTCTTCAAAGGCTTGGTATTTATAGAAAAATGAGACATGTTGGCTGATTTGGGAGGGAATGGCTGATGGTTTTCAAGGCCAAGGGAGGAGGAAAATATCTCTTACAAAGGCATGGGCTTAGGCATGGCAAGCATGGTTGGAAGCGTGGGCAAGGTATGGCCTAAGGCATGGTTCTTTGAGTGAAACAACTCACCATGTGCTACACATGGGAGCATGGATTTCTGCCAGACCTACAGCCAAGGGGGAGGAGGATTTGCTCATGTATTTGTGGTTTAATGATATGTTTAGGTGTGTCTTTGATTAGGCTTTTGATTAGGAGTTTGTAAGCAAGTGTTTAGGTGAGAAAATGGTTAATTAAGGTGGTTCAAGACTTGATTAGGAGTGGTCATACTAGATTAACAAATTAAATTCATTTTCCTAGTCAAATGAGGTATGGCACAATTCCTTAATTTAAGGAATTGGAGATAGAAAATACTATTCAAGATTCCATGACTAGGAATCTTGAATTAAATAATGCAATTTAGAGTTTAACTAAGCAATCTTAGGTTCTAATTAACCTTAATAAATAATTTTGACTCTAGATTAATTATCGAAATAAATTAATCTTCGATTAAAGCCTAATATTGCTTAGGTTTGCTTAATTGCGTCATTAGGCTCACTGTTCTAGGGGCAAAATGGTAATTTTGTGCTAAAACTGCCCGGACCTTCCGGGTCTGGCTAAACATCAAATATTACTCAAAAACATCATTCTAAACTTCCTGGAAAAATTCCAGGCTCAATCGGCACCTTTTATGTAGGACAGGGGTATTTTGGTCATTTTGAGCCGAAAGTTTGGAAAACGAGGTTCTCTCCTCAGATATCATCCATAACACCTCAGGGGCATTTTGGTCATTGGTACTGAAAGGGTAGAAATTGGGGCGTTACACTTCGGGTGTAAAGAATTCAAAGATAGTGGAACTCTTAAGCGGGTTGCTTGAGGGAATTGGATGTAGGCCACAAGAGGTGACCGAACCATAAACCGTTTGCATTCTCTCTTCCCTTATCTCTAAGTTTATTGCAAGTTTACTTTTCAATATCTTGTTCATCTACATAATTTGAACTTTATATCCCTTGCATTCTCATTTATTAAATTAGGTTTTCAATCCAATTTCTTATATTTTATTGCAAAATGGATTAGAATGTGGTTTTTAAGGAAAAGTTTGAGAACTTAATTCACCCTCGTCTTGAGTTCATTGAAGCCACTTGGATAACAAGTGGTACCAGAGTTAGATTCTTGTATAAGGCTTAAACGCTTCAAGAATAGTAATGGCCTCATCAAACTCTATTAATAGGCCTCCTATATTCAATGGTGATGGTTTTCATTATTGGAAAACTCGTATGCAAATCTTTATAGAAGCCATAGATTTAGATATATGGGATGCTGTTGAAATGGTCCTTTCATTCCCATAAAAATAGTAGGAGATAAGAAAATTGAAAAGCTTAGTAACGAATGGAATGATGAAGATAAAAAAAAAGTTCAATATAACTTGAAAGCCAAGAACATAATCATTTCCACTTTAGGGATTGATGAGTACTTTAGAGTGTCAAATTGTAAAAGTGCAAAAGAAACGTGGGACACCTTAGAAGTCACTCATGAAGGCGCTAGTGAAGTCAAGAGATCTAGGATAAACACTCTCACACATGAGTATGAACTCTTTAGAATGAATCATAATGAAAGCATTCAAGACATGCAAAAGAGATTTACTCATATTGTTAATCATCTTGCCTCATTGGGAAAAACATTTCCAAATGAGGATCTTATTAACAAAGTGTTTAGATGTTTGAATAGGCGTGGCAACCAAAAGTGACGGCTATTGCAAAATCAAAGGATTTGGCCACTATGTCTCTTGCCACTCTCTTTGGGAAACTTCAAGAATATGAGTTGGAACTTACAAGACTCAATCAACATGAAGAGAATGACAAAAAGAAGAAAGGAATTGCACTCAAAGTCTCATCTTCTGCACATGAAGAAAGTGATGAAGAAGAGAATGATGAAAAAGAAGGTATGGATGAAAATGATGAAAGTTCTAGTCTTTTTGTAAAAAGGTTTGGCAGGTTTCTAAGGAAAAAGGGAATAAAAAAAAATCAAATTTCATCCCAAAGAAGAATTTCAAAAAGGGTAAAGAATCCTCCCCAATCCCAAGATGCTATGAATGTGATCAACTGGACACATGAAAATGGAATGCCCTATCTACAAAAAGAAGATGGAGAAACTTGGGAAGAAACCTTCGAAAGACAAGAAAGGAAAGAAACCATACATAACATGGGAGGAGAATGACGTGGACTCATCAAGTGACTCCGAAATGAAGTTGCAAATCTACGTCTCATGGCTAAAGATTGTGAAAGTGGTGAAAAGGTAATGCCCTCTAACCTTGAATTATCTCCTTCATTTGATGAACTTCAAGATGCATTTAATGATTTCCATAAAGAATCTATTAAACTTGCAAAATTGGTTTCATCCTCTAAGAGAGTCATTTCAACCTTAGAAAAAGAAATTTAAAAATTGAACAAAGAGTTAGAGGAACTCAAACTTGAAAATGAAACTTTAGGATTAATTGATACAAGCTCATCATGCACTAAATGTCTAGTGTATGAAAATGCTATTAAATCTTACTCATGCTGATCATACAACAAGTTTGAAAAAGAAATAGATGATTTGAAAAATACTCTTGCAAAGTTTACCTTTGGGAAAAATAATTTAGATATTTTATTAGATAAACAAATATGTGTTTTTTATAAGGCCGGATTAGGATACAATCCAAAGGGCCAACAAAAGTTTTATAAAAACTTCTTTGTATCTTCTGAATGACTATTTCTCTATTCCTAACATGTTTCTATTGTGGTAAGAAAGGTCATAGTGCATCAACATGTTATATTAGAAAGAATGGACACATAGTAGGAAAAATGATGTGGGTCCAAAGGGCACATTGCCCAACTCTAACACTCAAGGACCCAAGAAAATTTAGGTACCTAAATCAAAATTGTTAAATTATGATGTAGGAACGTTTGAAGTTGGGTTGGTATATTGATAGTGGTTTCTCTAAGCACATGATGAGAGATGCATCAAAGTTTACATACATTACTCCCAAGAAAAGTGGACATGTAACATATGGAGACAACAATAAAGGAAAAATTCTTGGAGTTAGCAAAGTCGATAAAGATCCCTCTACCTCTATAGAAAATGTTTTACTTGTTGATGGTCTTAAACATCGTCTATTAAGTGTTAGTCAATTATGTGATAAAGGATATTGGATATTATTTGATTCACTTTATTGCTTTATTGAAAGTAAAAAGGATAGACAAGTAAAGTTTATAGGATATAGAATAAATAATGTATATATGATAAACCTAGAAAATATTCCTTCAAATCATGCACAATGTCTCATGAGTAAGGAAGATGATTCATGGTTATGGCATAGAAGAATTGCACACATTCACATGGATCATTTAAATAAGTTGGTTTCAAAAGATTTAGTAATTGGTCTACCAAAACTCAAATTTGAAAAAGATAAACTCTGTGATGCATGTCAAAAGAGAAAACAAGTAAGGGTCTCTTTAAAATCTAAAAATGTCATTTCAACAACCAGACCTTTACAACTTTTGCACATGGATCTTTTTGGTCCATCTAGAACTATGAGTTTTGGAGGAAATTACTATGCTCTAGTGATTGTGGATGATTATTCTAGGTATACATGGACTTTATTTCTTCTTCATAAAAGTGATGTATTTCTTGTATTTAGAAAACTTGCAAAAGTTATTCAAAATGAGAAAAGTCTTAACATTGCATCTATAAGAAGTGATCATGGTAGGGAATTTGAAAATGTATCTTTTGAAAATTTTTGTGATAAGCATGGAATTGAGCATAACTTTCTGCCCCAAGAACTCCAGAACAAAATAGAGTTGTTGAAAGGAAAAATCGGTCTTTAGAAGAAATGGCAAAAACCATGCTCAATGACTCAAATCTCCCTAAATATTCTGGGGATATAGTAAATACTACTTGTTATGTTATGAATAGAGCCTTGATAAGGCCAATTTTAAAGAAAACCCCATATGAAATATACAAAGGGAGAAAATTTTCTCACTTTCATATCTTTGGATGTAAATGTTTTGTCTTGAACAATGGTAAGGATAACTTAGGCAAATTTGATGCTAAATCTGATGAAAGAATATTTCTTGGTTACTCTTTACATAGTAAAGCATTTAGAATCTATAACAAAAGAACTATGACTATAGAAGAGTCTATTCATGTTGCTTTTGATGAGACTAACCTCCTTAGGCCGAGAAAGGAAATTATTGATGATCTTGTAGATGCTTTAGAAAACACTCATATTCAAGGAAAAGAGTTAGAGCCCAAGGAAGAGCAAATCAAGAAGGAAACTCCACTTCAAAAGGAATCAAGGGCAAGTGATCTTCCAAAGGAGTGGAAAGTTTCAAAGAATCATCCACTTGACAACATTATAGGTGATATATCAAAAGGGGTAACAACTCGAAACTCTCTTAAAGATGCATACAATCATGGCATTTGTTTCTCAAATTGAACCTAAGAGCATTGATGAAGCCATTATTGATGAACATTGGATTATTGCTATGCAAGATGAATTAAATCAATTTGAAAGAAACCAATTTGGGAACTAGTTCCTAGACCCAATGATCATCCAATTATTGGCACTAAATGGGTTTTCAGGAACAAATTAGATGAGAATGGTGTCATAGTAAGAAACAAAGCAAGATTAGTGGCTAAAGGATATAACTAAGAAGAAGGTATTGATTATGAAGAAACATATGCTCCTGTAGCTAGATTAGAAGCAATTAGAATGCTACTTACTTTTGCATCTATTATGGATTTTAAACTTTATCAAATGGATGTTAAGAGTGCATTTCTAAATGGTCTTATTCAAGAAGAAGTGTATATTGATCAACCTCTGGGTTTTGAAAGCTTTGATTTATCCAACCATGTTTTCAAATTGAAAAAGGCTTTATATGGTTTAAAGCAAGCCCCTAGGGCTTGGTATGAAAGGTTGAGTAAATTTCTTTTAGAAAAAGATTTTTCAAGAGGAAAAGTTGACACTAAACTTTTCATTAAAAGAAAGGAGCATGATATACTCTTAGTACAAATATATGTAGATGATATTATTTTTTATGCCACTAATGAATCTTTGTGCAAGGATTTTTCTAAAATCATGCAAAGTGAGTTTGAGATGTCAATAATGGGTGAATTAAATTTCTTTCTTGGACTCCAAATCAAGCAAGCCAAAGATGGCATATTCATCAATCAATCAAAATATTGCAAGGAGATGTTCAAAAGGTTTGAAATGAAAAATGCAAAGGAAATTGCTACTCCCATGAGCACTGCTTGTTACTTGGATAAAGATGAAGGAGGCAAGTCATTAACATCAAAAAAATAGAGGTATGATTGAATCCCTCCTTTATTTATCTGCTAGTAGGCCTGATATAATGTTCAGTGTTTGTCTATGTGCTAGATATCAGGCTAATCCTAAATAATCACATCTTAGTGCTGTCAAAAGGATTATGAGATATTTAATTGGCACTATAAATATAGGTTTATGGTATCCTAAGGGCACCTCATGCAGTTTAATTGGATATTCTAATTCTGATTTTGCTGGGTGCAAACTGATAGGAAAAGTACTAGTGGAACATGTCACTTGATTGGATCTGCATTAGTTTCTTAGCATAGTAAGAAACAAAACAGTGTGGCATTATCCACTAGAAGGCAGAATATATTGTCAGGAAGTTGTTGTGCTCAAATCCTTTGGATGAAACAACAACTTTCAGACTATGGCTTAGTACTTGACCATATTCCTATAAGATGTGATAACACAAGTGCAATTAATTTATCTAAAAATCCCATTTTGCACTCTAGAACTACACATATTGAAATTAGACACCATTTCTTAAGAG
Organism: Dalbergia oliveri; assembly: GCA_030441495.1. Taxonomy (NCBI): domain Eukaryota; kingdom Viridiplantae; phylum Streptophyta; class Magnoliopsida; order Fabales; family Fabaceae; genus Dalbergia; species Dalbergia oliveri. Next base: position 1,414,733 of record JAMLFY010000021.1, read on the forward strand.
ATCATGTGCAAAAAGGTGATTGTGTTTTAGAATTTGTGGAAACGGATAAGCAACTAGCAGATATATTTACCAAACCCTTGTCTAAGGAAAGCTTCTTCTATATAAGAAGAGAACTAGGAATAATTGATTTCTCAAGTATGTAATTAGTCATTATTCCTGGTATTTGTATGTTTGTTTGACTAGTTGTTTGTGTTGTATAATTTTTTTATTATTTAATATCATGTGATTTTGTTTTATTGTTATATATTTTCCTTGTTTGAATGTTAGCTTTTATTGCTTCATTATTTTGTATCATTTATTGCATTGTCAATTTTGGTTGATTTTATTTGTGTCAATTTGTTGTGTTGTTTGAATAAATTGTTTAATTGTTTGTTTTTATTTTAAATGTCTAAAAAAAAAGGTTTGTAATCGATTTATAGTGGGTATGTAATCGATTACTAGGGGCGTGCAACATTGAGCCCTTCTGGGCTCAATGTAATCAATTACACATATATATAATCGATTACCAGGGGCATTTTAAGTGAACCAGTCTTCTCTTTCTCCTCCATTCAAAACCTCTCTCTCTTTCTCTCTCTCTCTCTCTCTCTAACTTCTCTCTTTAATTTCTCATCCATTCCTCAACCAAATTCACTCAAACCACTTCCAAATCTTTCATCTCTTCTTTTTCTACAAATCTAACCGATATTTTTCACCAAAAATCCTTCCATGGCATAATCATATTGGATGAAACACAAGAAGCCCTTGGCTGCCACCACTGCCACACCAGTGACCACGGAGCCGCCACTCTCTCCCACCTAGCCGCTTGACCTCGGCCGCCCACCAGGAACACCCCTGCTCAAGCCGCTCCACCTCCCTTTTCTCCTCTTCAAGGATTTCATCGTACTTCTCTAATTTGGCTCAACAAGAAAGGTATTTGAATCCTTTCAATCTAGAGATATTTTGGATCCTAAATATTTGGATGAAAGGTTCTTTAAGTCTGAAAATTTTGACTGCTTTCAAGTTTTCAAAAACTATGATTTGTTGGAGTTCATGACTATCAGAAACTGTCATTTTCTGATTTGGTTCGTTTGTTCTCCTGTAATTTGGAAATTAGTAATCGATGCATTCGTTCTAAGGTCAAGAAAGTTCCTATTATTATTGATCAGGTCTTTCTACAATATAACTAAGTTAAGCTCTCGGGGAACCCTTTGAGGGCACTATAGTTGATGATTGGAAAATAGATTACTCAAATTTTGATGCACGCAAGATGATTTGTGTTGAAGGGCTGATATTTCTGTCATCTCTTGCGGGGTCCATTAAATTTGAATGTCGTGTCATGCATTATATTATATCTCATATTTTGCATCCTCGGCTACCAATCTTGCACAACTGAGGAGGATATCATTTTAATGTGGGCTTTATTAACTGGTCGCCACATCAATTGGGCTCGTCTTGTGCGCTATCTTATGCAAAAAGCCTTCAAGGTGAATGCACCGCTCCGTATGCTCATCTAATTACCACATTTCTGGAGTATTTTAATGTCCCATTAGATGATGAAAACTTTGTCCAAGTTCAGCATTCCTATGCTATTGGTGCTAGTGCAATTTTTTCTTTTGGATATAAAAAGAATCGTCTTAATTAATGGGTTCACAAGAAGGACTGTCAGCTGAGGATCAAGTAGAATGAACTCCATCCCTTCCGTGTACTTTGGCTTCGGACACATCTTTTCCTCCATGTTCGAGCTCCTCTCTGAGTTGTGTGGTCTTCATGTTTATGTTGGAGAGCAGTTCGACTCTCTTGATTTTCACATGGCTCGCCTCTAGGAGGATATGGGATCTATCCGTCGTACCTGGAATACATGATGATTCTATCGCTGATGATGCGCCATAGCTTTAGTTTACTTTGTTATAGACTTTGCTTTAGTTTATGGACTTTATTATTTTGTATGTGTCTTCTAGTTGGAATTTGTTTGGATTACATATCTGACGACCCTTGCTTATGATCTATAGTTAGGTTAGACTTATAGCTTTTGATTTATGGTGAATTTATATCATGACTCATGGCTTCAATGATATGATTGTTGTGAACCTTTGGTTTTGGTATATTTTCCCTTGGTTGATTGGTTTTGATATGCTTATTTCTTTTTTATAATGCCAAAGGGGGAGAGAAATATGGTGAGGATATATATTCAATGATTAAAGGGGAGCATGCATATCTATTATTGTTTTTGATAATCCATGCATACTCTTAGGGAGTGAACGCAATGTGCATATTTTGTCATATCTATTATTGTTGCTCCTCACCCAAGATGGTTGTCATCATCAAAAAAGGGGAGAATATGAATTTATGTTGTAAGGTTTGATGATGCCAAAAAAATCAAATGAGAAAAAGGGTGGAAGCACAAAAGCATGGAATTTCGTGAAGATGAACAAGACAAATGATCAAGTCATGGTTAGAAAAATTAGGACTTAGATCACTTTGTCAAAAGGTTTTATTTAATAAGTTTATTTGGCCAATTTTAAGTTAATCAAGTTTTAATCCAAAGAAAATTTGACTTGATAGAATTTAATTATTCTTAATGAAGAATTTGTTTTGATTTGTGAAAATATACGTATGATTTGAAGGGATATGTTTAAAGGATGTTTAAAAATGTTTTTAGAATGAAAAAGTGTGTTAAAGTATGTTAAACCTTTAATTTTTCAATTTAGGAATCATTGTAATCGATTACCAAGTTGTTCATATGCCCAGAATTTGAAATCTCATCATTGTAATCGATTATACACAGCATGTAATCGATTACTAGGAACTTGACCATTGCCAGTTTTAAAATTTTGAACTGTGTAATCGAACCAGTCCATGTAATGATTACCAAGCCCAGAAATGTGCCAATGGGTGTGTTTTGAAGAGATACATCTTTTGGGATCAATCCCTAAAGTCTACATGAATTATTTTCTATAAATACCTTTCTTTCACACATTTTTAACACAGAAAACATATTGCAAAGATCATTTTAACAATCATTCTCATTCATCAATCATTTTGTTCAATACTTGGCCAAATTCTCTTATTCTTGAGAAAACCTTATAGGACTTCAATTTGTTATATTTCCTCTAGTTAGAAGAGTGAATTCTTGTATTCTATTATCAAGTTTGTGTAAAGGGTGAGGCATCCCTTGTTAGAACAAGAGTGGGGTATCTCTTTATTCTTGAGAGACTCAAACACAAAGGGTGAGGGATCCCAAGGTGTAAGAGTGCTCTTCGGGTGTAAAGAATTCAAAGATAGTGGAACTCTCAAGCGAGTTGCTTGGGGAAACTGCATGTAGGCCACAAGAGGTGACTGAACCAGGTATAACGAGTTTGCATTCTCTTTTCCCTTATCTCTAAGTTTATTGCAAGTTTACTTTTCAATATCCTGTTCATCTACATAATTTGAACTTTATATCCCTTGTATTCTCATCTATTAAATTAGGTTTTCAATCTAATTTCTTATATTTTATTGCAAAAGGGATTAGAGTGTGGTTTTTAAGCAAAAATTTGAGAACTCAATTCACTCATCTCTTGAGTTCATTGAGGCCACTTGGATAACATTTATTGTCAATGTGTTTAGGATCCAATGGCAAACTGCAAACGTACTAGGAACGGGGAATAGTGAGCTAGAAAACATGACAGGTATTTTTCATGACATGGCTGCTAATATAAGGAAGAAAGCTCCAAGTGACAAATTAGATGATGGAGAGAGTAGATTGAAATACAAAGGAGCTAGAGTTCATGGGACTAAAGCAAGGAAATATGAGCGTGACAGAGTATGCGGCAAAATTTTAAGAATTATGTAAGTTCTCTACCATCTACCAATGGAATCCGATGAGACCTGGAAATGTATCAAATATAAAGGTGGACTACAAAGACATCGAAGCTCTACCGGCTCTTAGAGATTAGAAATTATGTTGTCTTAGTACACAAATGCCGATTGGTAGAAGAATACAATAGGAAGCTAGCAATTGCCAAATCGCTAGGGACGATTCTAAGAAGACTGGTACCCGAAGATCAAGATTATGAGGATGCCCAAACCCAAAAAGAGCTTTAACCCAATCTATATAAGGATAAACAACAACAATGGTCAACTACGAGACAAGATTGCCCAAGATGTAGGAAGAACGGGGTAGACCTTGCTTGGCTGGCAATTATCTATGCTATCGTTGTGGAAAGCCAGGACATATAATTAGGGAGTGTCAGAGAAGTCTCTGAAACCAACTATGAGGCCACAACACTAGAATAGCTTATGGGAGATCACCCTGAAGATCTGATCTAAGGTAGGAATGCTTTCACTACATTATACGAGGTGTGGATTGTTTGTTTGACTTATGTGAATCATTTTCAACTCAATGTCAAATGAATTTTGAAGGCAAAATCCTTTTTTTAAGGAAGGTGGTATTGTAACATCCGAAATTTATTTCAAAAATTTTACTAGACTTTATTAATCGAATTTTACAATTTTGATAGGGTTAGTCAATATAAAACTGACGTGATAAAAAAAAAGTGAATAGTAACCATGCGGGCCCTATAGGCTTGTTAGGACCAGAAACCTTAGAATTCAAACAGGAATACTAAACTGAAAAAATATAGGATTAAGATTAGGAAAAGTTAGAAATGAGAATTTTAGACCCAGAAATTTAATTTCGGGTAATATTTATTTTACGGGTATGGTAATTTACCTATTTGTTTAAATTACGATGTGTAGTTTTTACACGTATAAAGCTTGCAGTGTAAGTTGCCATCTAATGTGACAAGTGTATGGCCTAAGAGACACACCATTACCTTTTCAAGGGCCAATAAGAACATCATAAAATTTTATGTAAATATCTTTAAGGAAAATCATTTTATAATAGATAATTAATAAGTATAATGTTATAAATACACAAAATAAACACATTCTACCATTTCTCCTCTCAATTTTTGACTAGACCACCAAGCATATAGCTATCTTCATCTTCTTCCTCTAGCAACACAAGAACCCTAGCTAAGAATTCAAGTTTTATCAGAGAAACTCCATAACCAAAAGCATGATGTAACACCCTAATAATTAACCCAATACACCTAGGCGGTCTGATTAATTACTAGACTTTACTCTTTGCTTCAGTTCCTTAATCATGCTTTGAAAATACTTAGTGAAATTACGAGCCATTTTTTTTTTTAAACATAATTGAAAACGTGAGCGCTTAACGTGAATGATTTAACAAAATTTAAAAGACACATAGGAATTTACAAACATCACATCATAATATATTGGCTCCATCATCCAGCATCCATAATTACATATCATATAGATATTTTGCCTACCAACAGAATAAGACTAAGTGTAGGCAATCTAATAAAACATAAATAATATATGGATGGAAGGACATCCATTAATGGCACCTAGTAATAACACTCAGGGATAGGGATAGATATCTAAAATATACGAGTGAAACTCAGGATTCAAGTTCACTACCGGTGAAGCCTCAATGTGATTCACGAACGCTTCCTTATTTTTCTGAAGACGAGATGGAAAGAAAAATAGAGGGAGTGAGAAACTTATAAAAAGAATCTCAGTAGGGTACTCACCTCATGATGCATTGTGTCATCATCATCGTCCCAGGAACCTCGGGTTATTATGAAATAGTGAGCATGCTAAGATTGATTTATTAAGTTCGAAAATATACTTTACCGAGGTTCGTGGTTTAATCATGCGTCTTATAATGCATCATAAACTTAGCATGTCATGTTTATAATGAACTTTTCCTTTCATATATAATAACATAGTTATGCATAAAATCACATCATATTCCTCATCATCATTTCATAATACTATGCATAGCAGAATATCATATTTCTCATCATCATCTCATAAATACTATGCATAGCAGAACATCATATTCACATAATGCATTTACTTAGTTTCTTAGGTGACTTAAAGTTACTTTCATCATCATTTTCCTGGGCCACCCTATACTCCACCCTTTTGGGAGTAATCTAGGTTATGAGCTCATACCTTGCTAGTCGTCACCAGCACATACTTATCCCTTTTGATAAGTAAAAATTCCGTCTCTACCCTTTTGAGAGAAGACTAGGGGCAAGAATCACCTTTTCACCGCCTATAGTTTGACGGGTCCAAAGGATCATTTTCTCATATATTTTGAGTCACCTTTAAGTCTTTGCATGTTATATCATAATACAATTCTTCATTCATAATCATCATAACATTTTCTCATTTATAGTCTTATGCCGAAATAATATATACCAACTGTAATCATGCATAGAGATTCCAGGAAAGAGAGGTGGGTCACAATGGACACGCTTAAATACCAAATCTTTCCTTAGCCAAATCTTTCCAAATTGCACTCTTAAGTAATACACTTTCTTCCGTAACAGAATATGTCTTTATTTCATGCATAAGTTTTCATTGTTTGCAACAACAACTATAACATACAAACCAGGGAATCAATCAATGACACCAAATTCTTAATAAGCATCAAATCACATTTTAAGTACACATAAATTACTAGCTTCCCATAAAATTCTTACAAAGTTTTAAAACTCTTTTAGAACTAATTCCTTTTGTTAAACTTGAAAGAAGTCATAGGACTTTAGGCCTAAATTAACCATGGGACCGATTTATAACTTGAAAGAATGTTCATAATTAAATCTTTCACTTAAGATAAAAGGAGCAAGTCTTGAGCTTTAGAGATTTAGGTGACATCTTTGAATTATTACCATGCTATGCAACCTTATTTTAATCTTATCTTTATAAGGTGATAGCTTGGAATTATAAACATGATATGCAATTCCATTTCTTTATCTTTAAGATTTAAGGTGATAACTTGAAAATTAAACATGATGCAAGAACTTGTAATATAAACATGATGCAAGAAACTGAAGGCGGTAATCCAGGGCCGGTAGAGGGAGAAGAGAATCTTAAGCGGAGCGGCGGTAGTCCGCATAGGACCGGTGAGGGAGATGAGAATTACATTTTTTAAGCTCCAATTCTCAAGACTTCTTAAAGAATAAATTCTTTAACTCCAATTATCTCATTTCTTCGCTTATGATTCATAAGCAAGTCTTTGAGCTCTAGGATTTTTAGGTGATGACATAAAATAAACATGCCATGCATTGACTCTTTTAGCCATTATAAAATAAAGTGAGAGCATAAAATAAACATGAGATGCAACTTCTTTATTATCTTTAGAGATTAAGTGACAACTTGAAATTTAAACATGAAATGCAAGCTTGGAAATTTAAACATGAATATGCAAGTTCATTTATTCATTCTTGAGAATTTAGTGATGACATAGAAAGTAAACATGGTTATGCAAGGCATAAACTTAAACATGGATGCAAGTTCATTTTATTTCTTTACTAGAGCTCCTCCAAGACTTTAGAGAAATATAAATTCAACCCAATATATCTTAGCAAGACAAAGTGAAAAATACATCTTTCAAGTTCTAAACTCAAGATCATAAAAACATCATAAAAATATTATTCTTTAAAGTTTTGCATCAAGTGGAACTTTCAAGCTTTAGAGGCCTAACTTGTGATGGATTCACAACCCACCCTCAAGGTCCTCATCATCAAGCCATCATCTTAGTCCCACCTAGGCCATATGGCTGAATTGTTCAAAGAAAAAGGAAGAAGAAAACCAAATGGAAAAACTAGAGAAAATCCATGAAATCATCATTTTGAACCAAGAACAACACTTAGCAAAGCATAGAAATAAACTTAAAAACAACTCCCTACCTAATCTGATTTGAAGGAAAGGAAGAGAACTTGGTTTCCTTGAGTGAAATGAAAGAAAATATTCTTGAAAACTTGAAGAAAGAATTCAGCCAAGAGGAGGAGGAAATGAGAGCTTTTGGTGCTCCTAAAACTAGAATTTGTGTAAGTTATGAACTAAGCATCTAAACTATCTTCAAGCATGCCTATTTATAGAGATTTTGCAGCTCATAAATGGACAAAGGAAGGAAAGAAATCTGACCAAAAATTAGAGAAAAAAATAAGGAAGAAAAATCATTTTGTTTGGTGGCTTAAAACATGGAATCATGTTTCCATGTTTTCATGATTCTTTGTTGGATTTTTGTGTAATAATTTTCTGACTTATTACTCAATAATTTCGTGCATTACAGCCTTGTGGAAGAGGATTTTGTGTGTTCCATGTATTTTTTAGGTGTAGGCAAGGTATTCATGCAATTTAGAGAATTTACGGTTAAGGGTTTAAGTGAATTACTAAGCAATTTGGGTGTTTTAAGCAATTTTAGGTTCTAATCAATCTAAATAAATAATTTTGACTCTAGATTAGTAATTAGAATTTAATAAGCTTTAATTTGAGCCTAATATTGCTTAGGTTTCGTTGACAATCAAAAATCTCAAAATTTGTAAAACCACAAAGGGGGGCAAAACGGTCATTTTACTTAAAAATTGCCCGAGACCACCCGAGCTTAACCAATGGTTAATCATGGCTTAAAAACACCTTTTAACACATTTTAGTGAGGTTCGGCTAAGTCGGCACGCAAATCGGAGTTAAAACGGTAAGGGCGTTTTGGTCATTTCGCGTCGGAGCTCAAAATTAGGATTCTTCTCCTCTATTAACACACATAACACAAACAATCCCTTATTAACATCAAAACATCCCCTTGAGGATGGGTGGGGCCCACGATCCTCATTTTCTGAGTAAAATAACCTCAGGGGCATTTTGGTCATTTTACACGTCCAGAAATTGGGGTTTGCAATACTTGCACGAATTGCTCCTAACTTCTCTTCTAACGTTATATTCCTTTATTAAGGATTGTTTGGTCTCAAATTTTATATAATATTTACCTACGGTAATTCGGTAATTCCTAATGATAGTAAAAATTACAGTAAAAATTGGGGCGTTACACATGACCTATATACTACCCTTGTAACTTCAAATCTACTCTTACTAACAAACCCTCACCCCGTCATCTTATCAAGTAGCTACTACTTTTCCTGTGTTACAAGAGCATTTCAGAGGATTAGATCCAAAAAAAAAAAAAAAAAAATTGGGTGAAGAAGCTCTTAGAAAAATGAAATTAGATGGCGAGAAAAGGCTACCTACTGTTAGCTCCAGAATCCTTCAGAAAGCTAAAGTGCCAAATGTTTTGAGTGATAACTAACCAAATATTAAACCCATTGGTGGCTATTAATAATAAATTACTGACAATTCTACTAGTGATCGATAAACCTCTAGAATTTGACCAATGTAAATAACTAATAAATGAGATCTCAATTGATTTAGAAATCACACTGATTTAATGACCCAATTGCTATAGCCTAACCACCAATCAGAAAGTTAATTATAACGTTCTCCCTCAAACATAATCCAATAGATCTATCAATTTATGCCTAAAGGGTTTCCCTAAATGACGATCTTCAATTTAGTTATCCCAACAAAGATTATAGAAATCACCACAATAATTATAGGAATGAAACTGCAAAACATTAAGAAAACCAATGCATTTAATATCAAAAGGGTCTCAAACATCATCCCAATCCATCCAAAACCCTGACACTAGTAAAGAAATCTACTCCTCCATCTCTAAGGATTACAATAATGAAGATAAAAAAAACCTGAAAATAATAGCAATAATCATTGTCACAATCTCCAAGACAAACCACCTTCACTAATGGAATCCCTAAGAGAGAAGAGAGAAGAAAAGAGAGAAGAGAGAAGTAGATAGTTAATAATGGCAACTAAAAGTGAAGCCTAAAAATAAGTAAAAAGCCAAGTAAAAGTCTGTGTCAATCCTTTATATACTACTCTTAAATGGGCCAAAATGGGCCCAAAAATATATTAAATGAGTTGTTCTTCGCCATCACACAAATCCTATAGTGCTCGCAGTGAGCTATGATTAAAATCATTTTTTGGGTTTTGTTGAGTGTGCAACGCGACAGAATTGATGTCTTCATATATTTAGTCATTTTGACCCCTTAAACATCTGAATCTATCCTCAGTGAAATTAGAGATTGTAGCCCTTTGAATAAGCTTTCCAATGCCACCAAAATCACCTCAATTGGATATTTGAAGCTCCAGATATTGCAAAAATACTAACTGGAGGTCAAGTTGGACAACATCAACATCAGCAACCTTTAATCTTGCAACTCAATTTTCACTAATAGTCTCTTAGAAATGGGTTTTAAGCTGAACACGAAAGTTTTAGAACTTCTTGAGTTTCCCAAAACATCTTTATTTGTCTCAAAATCTAATCCCTAAGAAAGATACAGATTTTTGACTCTTGAGATCACTTTTTGAAGAGCTTACTTTTTAAGCTTCACTATTCACTTTCTAACCCATCGAAGGCACACCACATACTCAACATAAGCTCATCTTCATATGATGAAACCTATGGCCCCATATAATCTTTATTTTCTAACCCTCATCTCTTTTTCTGGCCATCCATCTTCTTTCTAGATCAACCCTTCTTCTTTCTGAACTTGTAGACAGGAATTGATCTTTAATATGATATATGGTCTTGCAAGCTGACCTTGTGATCTTCTACTAATTGCTTCCCAAATGATGTCTTATGGACATGTAAACTGATGACTTTGTGAGGTCTTAGTTTGGAGCTATGAAGGGAAGATGCCTAGAGATGTTCATGCATGAATGCTTATGCAAATTTCAAACCATATAAGTTTAAAAGCTTTTTCAAACACAAAAATGATCTTTAGCTAATGGCTTTGTGAATATATCTAACATTAGGTCTTAGATTTACAACCATTAACTCAATATCTCCTTTAAGAACGAATCACAAATAAAAAGATGTTTTAACAACAAGAGCTTGAATTAAGAGTGTTGAAAAGAATTCTTAACAACATAGATAGCACTTGTATTACGATAAAGACAAGGATATTGAAGTACCTCAAGTGATAATCTTCCAACTAATTGCTTATTCACGGTGTCTGGGTGCAACAAATTTTAGTAGCTATATACTTGGCCTCAATAGTAGAGAGCAATTGTGTTCTACTTTTGCATGACCAAGTGATCAAACTTTTTCAAAAGAAACGCGTAACCATTGGTCCTATTTCTCTTAACTCTCTCTAGCAAAGTCAACATCACAAAGACCTTGTGCAACTAAACTTGCTTTGTTCCTCATGACTTTTCCAGTACCATCAAATGTGTTCTTGAACGTCTCCTTTGTATTGATGATGATTTTTCAACTGATCATCAACTTTGCCTTTTTCAAACTTGGTCAACTCCTTTTGCAAAGCATCCACCCAACTTTGATTAACTCAAAGCTTCTTGTAACATCCTCCCAAGTACAACACCATTCTTAAGCCGTATCATACTCGAGAGTTGTTACTTGTTAATTAGCAAACCTTTCTTAATTATCTATAGCAAGCTCGATTCACGTGCGAGATAACTAAGCGTAATTCTATTAAAACATATTACAAGTAAACACCATATTCATTGAATACACAGCTAAAATACAAAAGGAAGCTCCTTTGTGAGCTTTACTACATGTTTATCCTCTAATAAATTTACATAAATTTTCCATCCCACTAAGTACAACAGAATAAAACATTAACTACTATACTATTGCGGTCCCACATTCCTTTGCGTAGCGCATCATCGTCCTCTGGCTTAACCGGAGGCGACACGGAAACACAAACCATAGGGTGAGAATTTTATAATTCTCATAGGGCAACTCTCAATCATAATCATAATATCATCGTCATCGCCCATACCACTTGGTTTATTCAAAACTGTGATCATGCAATATACTCTAAAGGTTCATTTTAAAGTTCCAAAATCATCCTTCCGAAGTGGGTAACTTTTAATAATCAATTAGTACGTGTACAAATATCCAGAAGTTCAAACCCATAGTAAGTAAATCTACTTAAAGGATTTCATATGATGTGGATAATGCATGTGTCAAATACGGTAAAGTTATCTCAAAGTGACCTGGTTTCCATCATGCGTATAGAAAGCCAATTAGTGCATTTTTCTCTTTTCATTGACATAGGAAAGACTTAGTTTATACCCAATGGGTATTTTCAATGGACAATTCCACAATAGATGTTTATACCCAACGGGTATTTATGGTGGATCACACCACACAGGGAAATAAACCTTGAGACTAAGCTCATTCCTATACGTGAACATCGAACTTCATTTTTTCCATTTCCGAATTACACACAAATCTATTCCTAGCCAATACGTTCTCCGACTATAAATTGGGGATTTCTCTTTCAATTTCTTCCTCTCATTCAACCTAAGTTTTGTTCTGTTTTGTCCATATTTCAGAACATGCACGACTAGAATTTATATATATTCTCTTTTCTCAAATGCATGCATAATGCATATAGGCATCCATTCACAATATAATCTCAATCATGCCTCTAGCATACTTTAATATGTCACAAGCCACATGGCCAAACACTTAATATCAAATACTCATATCATACTAGAAGCCAAAATGCCATTACATTCTCAATTCAAAGCATTGTTTCATTTCCAGCACAATGGGCAGTTTTCACCCATTGTAGCACAATTTGTTTTGCTCATCAAACAATCAATTTAGAGGTTATAAAAATTCTCTAAGACACTTCAATGTGTCTAGGAGACCTTGTAAAAATTTCATAGCAAACGGGCTCCCTAGCCTTGTAATTAAATTATACAAATTTAGTGGTTGGAAGCCACTTTCACAAGCTAAGAATCAGGGCCCTTACAATTTTTAACCCTAACAAATGATTGAATCAACTCAAAATAAAATTCAAAGTGATACTTCAATATGTTATTAACTTCTCTAAAAATTTCAAAGGCTAATTCAATCATTTGCTATGGTAATAAAATGGGAAACTTCCTGCTTAAGTCAACAATAAGGACAGCATTGCCTCATTTGGTTTCTGATTTTTCTGAGGCATCAAACCTTAAAACTAACACCCAAGAAAATTCATGTAGTTATTTTAAGTGTTCTCTTCAACATATAATTTTTATAGCTCATCAAAACACCCAAAAATATACCAGAAAATTCGTGAACCACTGCCTCCAGGACAATAGAAATTCAGAAACCTAGTCCAAACTTATTTTGATAAAAACCCTCTTTTAACACCATCCAAACACACCACCAAAAATCACACACCAATATCAACATAATATCAACCAAAACAACCAGAAATTTGGACCTAGGTCATGCCAAAACAGATCAGAAAAATTTGACAAAGAAAGGCAACAAAAACCCTACTTGTAGTAATCTATTAGCTCCTTGGCTTCAAGATTAACCAAACTTGATTCCTCTCCTCCAAAGCTCCCAATCCAACTTTAAACCCCTCTAATATCAGTGAGGTATGAGGTACAAGACAAGGTTTTGATGAGGAATGAAAACTTTGTTCGGTTAGATTGGTAGAGAATTAGGTGTAGAACAAGTTTTGTGAAGAACTTTTGATGATCCAACAACTCTAGCTTGGAGTTTTTGGGCTTGGAACTCAAGAACAAGCTCTTGAGGACAACAATGGTGGCTGCTCTCTTCTTCCTCTTGCTGACCACAAATTGCTCTTGTCTTGGAGGAGAAGTTGGTGACTAAACTTCTTATAATTAAAGCATGGAATATTTACCAAAGAAATCATTACTTAGGTGACAAAGCAACAATGGATGGCTAAGATTTAATCTTGGATTCCAAGATTAAATCTTGGCCTTCACATACTCTAAAGAGGTGGATATTATCCATTGGTTATGATGGAAATATCTTCAAGTGTTAAAGGACACACGAAATCTCAGAACGGGTAAACACCTTACCGATAAAATGGATATTGCCAAAAATTAATTATAAGCATAAAATTGTCATTCCCACCTATTTCTAACCTTATTCCCATGTTTTCCTAATTTCAGGCACCTCAGACCAGAATCTAGGTTTAAGCTCTCCTGGCAGGCCATAGGTTCGCAATTACTATCACCCAGACAGAAATTTTTTTTTGAACAATTGGCCACCCTCATCGTTGTTAAACTGTTATATTTTTAAAATTATGACTAACAAAGCTCAAATTAATTTTTAGTAATTTTTGAGGTGTTACACTTTTTACTAGCATTTAGGCTCAATGCAAAGATGAAAGCACAATTTGACATATTTCTAAGAGATGGCCTAGTTCTCATACCCTTGAAAAAGTCTCCATAAACTTTGTCTTGAAAGGCTATCTTTAAATGAAACTCCCTTGTAGTTTCTATAATAGATTCCTTAGCTTCTCTTTTATCGTCATTGCTCATCTTCATGTCCAAAAATGTTACTTTCTGATTGCTTTAAGGTTTTGAGCATGCTTTCTAAAGAGTTGATGTTCTGTAGCTCACTTTTAAGGATTTTGCTTTCATCTAACTACTCCCTAAAGCATCCTTAGACATATTTTCTAAGGACTTTCCTAGTTCTTTTGAAAACATTTGCAAAGATTTCTTTAAGCTCATTCATCATCTAGCTTAAGTCATTTAAGGATCTTAGGCTTTGAGCTTCTGATTCTCCTGGCTCAAGATAAGTCCTGGTGTAGTCAAGGTTTGTTTATTCCTTCGCACTTCAACTAGTTGACCCCTTCCACCTGCAATAAGAATAGTTTCTTTTTATTTTAATACCAGACTTTCTTGGGTCCTTTTTGGTTAGTTTACAATGGAAAGGTTTCCCATCCTTTCTAAAGGATTCCTTTCAAGAATCATTTGTCAGGTGGTTGTTCTTTCCTATTGTAACACCCTAATATTTAACCTAATATGCCTAGGACCCATTTAAGTTAATTATTAGAATTTACTCTTTTGTTTCAGTCTTTGTTGTTAACTCCTAAAAGTACTTTAGTAAAATATGGATAAATTTTTTCGAACTTTGAAAACAAAACATAAGACGTGCGTACTAAGTAAAACCCATCATTTGTCTCACATCTATAGAAGAGAAATAAAAACAAGTCACAAGCATCACGAGTACAAACATAACAAACGCATGAACATAATCACATCATCATATATAATAATAGCATAAGTATTAACCGTTCTACATCACACATAAAAATAAACTACTAAAAGGGTATCATGCCCACCAACGAGGTTGGGCTAGGTATAGCCATCTAGAAAAGACATAAATAGTATATAGACTAAAACAACCTACTAAAACATCTCCTCCTACTCTTTTTGGGATATGCCTAGAGTATATAACCTCTAACAAAAATATCAAAAGAAGGCTATCCTTTCATCGAGATATTCACAAGCACTCCAAGAGATTCTGTAACATCCCATCCTGCTTTGTGGATTGACAATTGTCCCTACAAACCAACACGGATCTTTCAGCGTGCTTGTCCTCACTCACACGTTTCCAGGGAAAACTTCCTAGGAGGTCACCCATCCTATAATTACCCCAAGTCAAGTACACTTAACTCTAGAGTTCTTCGTGATGGGCTACCGAAAAGAAAGATGCATCTTTGTGGCATAGGTAGTACCAATCAATTCATATAACCCCTCCTTAACTGTATAGTCACATACTTATATAGACTCAGGATCTCTTTCACTCGGTTGTGTAATCAGTTCACTCATGTACCCCTTCACTTAGAGGCCTTGCAAGAGCCATTCCTTGTCCATGCCTTCTTGGCGATCACTTCTGCCTCGTACGGGCATTACATGATAATGTAACACCCTTAAAGTTATTTAAAAATTAATTTGAGCTTTATTAGTCATAATTTCAAAAATCTGATAGTTTAGCAATGATAAGGATGGTCCAACGACCTCTCAAAAAAAAAAAATTAAGGTCAGGGTGAATAGTAATATTGCGGGCCCACAAGCCCATCGAAGCCAAAACCCAGATCTAGGACAGGAAATGCCCAAGAAAAGAGGTTAAGGTTAGAAATAGTTAGAAATAAAGATTTTATACCTATAATTAATTTTCGGGAAATATCTAATTACCCAAGTATGGTGTTTCACCGTTCGGTGAAATTTCGATGTATGATTTCTAACATTGAAAGCTATTTTAATCTTTACAAAATAAAGAACCTTATCCCTTTATATTAAGTGAATGAATAAGATTCAATCTTGAATTACAAGATTAATCCTAACCATCCATTTTTCTTTATTAGATTAGGAAATATCTAATTTTAATGTATAATATTCAAGCATTAATTATAAAGATACATAAAAATAAAAACTTCTCTAAGAATCTAGATGCATTCTAGGATAAACACCACAAAGAACCAGCGTATTCCATTTCAAGAGCTCAAACTCTTAGCTCAAAAACACTAGCTTAGAGTTGTTGAAACTCCAAAGTTCCTTCACTAAACTTGTTCTACGCCTCAATATCTATACGTATAACCAATTGGAATCTCAATTCATCACAAATCCTAACCTTGCTACCTTATACCTTACTGATTTTGGAAAAGTTTGGGTGTGAATTGGGAGCTTTGAAGTGAAGGCAATTCATCTTGGAACATCTTAGAGGAAAGGACACACTAGCTTCCAAGAGTAGGGCTTTTAAACCTCTTTTGCTTTCAAATCTGTTTTCCTATTTTAACTACTGATTTAATTTGATGTTTTTAGTTTTATTGATTGATAATATATTGATATTAATATTTTAATTTTGGTGGAGTGTTTGGATGATGATAGAAATCATTTTGTGAAAAGAAATTTTGAGTCATCCTGCTGGATTTTGATTTTTACATAGGTAGCACTAAACTGAATTTTCTGGTGCTATTATGGGTATTTTTATCAACTATAAAAAATATATGTTGAAAGCAACATTGTAAGGCAACTCTGAGAATTTTTGTAGAGCATGATAAAGACTCTAACTGCCTAAAAAAATCATGAACCTAGACTATATATGTACTGTTAAATTTCTGGTCTTGAAGCTCCGAATTTTGCTAATTTTTTTAATATAGCAAATGATTGGTTTTTTCTTTGAAATTTTTAAATACTGTTGAGAACATCTTGAAATTAAACTGTGATTTTTATTTTGAATTGATTCAATTATTTGCTAAGGTTCAAAATTATGAATTTTGGATTTTGAGCTAGAGTTAAGTGGTCTTTGACCACCGAATTTGTCTAATTTTGTTAATATAGTTAGAGAACTCTTTTTGTTCTGAAATTTTATGGAACTTTGTGGACACATTGAAGTGTCTTCAGAAATTTTTATAGCCTCTAAATTGATTGGTTGATGGGAAACTTAATTTGTGATACAAAGGTGTGAAATTATTCATTTGCTGGAAGTGAAACAATGCTTTAATTGATGAAATAATGGCATTTTTTGTTCTAGTATGACATGACAACTTGATATTAAATGTTTGGCCATGTGACTTGTGACATATAAATACATGCTAGAGGAAATAAAGAGTGGTTTATGACACAATTGAAATTGCATTGTGAATGAATACCTACATCTAGCTTATGGATGCATTTGGGAAAAAGAAAAGTACATGATGCAATTATATGAGAAAAAGAATATATAAATTTCAATCATGCATATTCTGACATATGGACAAAATAGAAACAAGACTTATGTTGAGTAAAGGGGAATGCAAAAAGAGGAACTTCCCTAGAGAAAGGGGAAGGCAAAAAAAGAAACTTCCCTAGAAATATTTTGAGTTGAGTCAACGTCTGGCTCAGGAATAGATCTATGTATGATTCAGAAATGGAAAAAAATAAAGTTGATGATCACGTATAGAAATGAGCTTAGTCCTGATAACGTCTATTTCCCTTGTATGGTGTGATCCACTATAAATACCATTTGGTATAAACTATCTATTGTGGAGTTGTCCACGGCAAATACCCATTGGGTATAAACTAAGTCTTTCCTATGTCAATGGAAAGAAAAATGCATTGATTTGATTTCTATGGCCATAAGTGAAAATAGGTCACTTTGAGATAATTTCATTGCACTTGGCATATGCATAATCATATCATATGTAATCTCTTGATTAGAGTTACTTATTATGTGTTTGGGCTTCATGATATATGTGCATTAAGTGAGTGAATGCTAAAAGAAATCCACTTCAAAAAAATGGTTTTTGAACATTAAAATAAACCTTTGATATATGTTGCATGCTCACATTTTCTTAATAAACCGAAACACTGGGATGATGACGATGACATGGATTTTTAGTATATGTTTGGGGATGCCTTCTGAGAATTTTATAATTCTCACCCCTATATGTTTGTGCTCCCATGTCATCTCCAAGTGGATCCAAAGAACGATGTGGTGCTACATGAAAGAACTCAAAATTACAAGTAATTTAGTAGTTGATGTGATTACTTCCTGTATTTAGTTGGAGTTAAATGTATGTAAATGTAATAGGGGACATATATGTATTAAAGTTCATAGAAGAGCTTCCTTTTATACTTAAGTATGTATTAGTAAATGTTGTGTTTCCTTGTTATATATTTATTAATAGAATTTCACTTAGTTATTACACACGTTAATTGCGCTTACTATAGATAATTAAGAGAGGTCCGCTAATTTATAAGTAACAACTCCTAAGCATAATGTCATGACTTAAGGGTAACGTTGTACTTGGAGAATGTTACAAGGTCCACCATCAACACCTACTAATGACGCCTCGAGGGAAGGGATCTGAGCACATGAGCAAGGTCAGTATGAGTAGCAAGATGACCCACAAAATGATAAGACTGGTTGGCAAGATCGAAGTGCATCTTCTAGGTGGGAGCATCAACGTAGTTCATGAACGTAGCCATTGCCCTCTGAAGACGAAATGGAAGAAAAGAGAGAGGAATAAGAAACTTGTACAAGAATCTCAATAAGGCTTTCGCCTCCAAACAAATGTCATCGAGTTTCATTATGAAAATAGTGGATATAAATAATATTCATTTATTAAGTTCCAAATATCATTATTAGGCCCGTATCTTTTAGCATGAATCTTAATGTCATGAATGTATTATACCATATTATGAAATACATGTCAGTGCTTATGCAACATACCACAGGACTTGAATAAATTATCATAACATAAGGAACATAATTCATTTTAATAAAATCATTCCTCTTTACTCTCTTAGGTGACTTAACTTTCTTGTTTTCTAAGGGGCCACCCTAATAGTTTTTCCTCTTGAGAGTTCTAGGTTATGAGCTTGCACCTAACTAGTCATCATTAGTCTACACTTATCCTCTCGATAAGCTAATTCCAAACTCCAAAGTGCGGATAGGGGCATAGGATCACCTTTTATAACCATTAATTCCTAGAGTCTAAAGGATCACCTCTTTGGATCACCATCCATAACCATTAATTCCTAAAGTCTAGAAGGATCCCCTTATTGGATCACCTCTCATAATCATTAATTTTTGAAGTTTAGAGGATCATTTTCATGTGTCTTATGTCACCTTTAATCTTAGCATATCATTTAGAGATGCAAACATAAGCATACAAACATAACTTATCACTCATCATTTCATGCTCAAAATTCCATAATTTTTTTTAAGTCCACAAATTTGGCAAAAACACAGCATAAGGCAAGGAATGGAATTTCCCAAATTTGCTTCCTGTCATATAACATATCAAACATGCATCTCAATCAATCATTCATACTCACAATATGCCATAAATCATCATGTAATTGATCACATAAGCAAACATCACATTCTTTGCATATATCCATAAGTATGTTATCATCAATATCTCATTGAAAAGTAAACATGCTAGCCGTATGCTGGAAATCAAGGGCTGGACTTCAAGCTTATACACTTTAAAATATTATTAAAGGTTCTCTATATATTTTTAAGATTCCTTATGACTTTTATATATATATTTTTCCTCTTGAAGATTATTGCAACTTAAATTCTTAAAACTTTCTCTTTATAAGACTTTAATATTCTATTTATAGTTCTGACATCTTTTACATGAAAATTTATAACTTTCTATATACTTAATATCTCAGCCTCTTAAAGATATTTCCAGATTCCTAACTCATCAAACTTTTCATTAAGGGTAATTTCATTAAAAATGCATTTATGATTATGCCATAGTATCCTTGCAAATGTACCATTTCCAGACTCTTTCAGCACATGACCCGCTTGTTTATTTCTCATTCAGTATTTTTGTGGTAAAAGGATTTATGCATGCCATACATGGATGTGTTTCTATGTGTCTTAGCTTTGCAACAGAGTTGAAATGAGTCCATTTACATTTTTATAGAGTGAGTTACACCTATTTTACTACTGTAAGGTCATATTTAGAGTTTTAGTCTTTGACTTAACTTTGAAAATTTATATCTTAAGCTAGAGAACTCTTTTTAAGTGATTCTTTATGGAGAGTGTTCTTTATTAAGTCTAATTTGTAGCAAAAATATTTTTATTCCCAAAAGCTTCATATTCTATGAGTTTCATATTTCGAAGTAGCTCCTCAAGAAATAGCTAAAAATCCAGCACCTATCATTTTCATGTTTGATGCTACTCCTTCAATGCAAGGACCATC
The DNA here is from genome assembly GCA_030441495.1 of Dalbergia oliveri. Classification (NCBI taxonomy): domain Eukaryota; kingdom Viridiplantae; phylum Streptophyta; class Magnoliopsida; order Fabales; family Fabaceae; genus Dalbergia; species Dalbergia oliveri. The sequence continues at coordinate 1,435,129 of JAMLFY010000021.1, forward strand.
TACCATGTTTTTAAGCCATATATGAGCATGAAAACATCATAAAAACATTTATAATAAGGAAGTGAATGCATTGATTCATAAAAATATATTTCTTAAACAATCATTCAAAACTCTTGTCAATAACACAAGCTTGAGACATTCTAACCATGGACAAGGTTAGAAACCAACAATGCTCAAACAAATAAAGAAGAAACCCTTACCTCTTATGAAGGGTCTAAAAAGATTCCTTCTCTTCTTACTTGAGCTTGAGCAATAGTCCTTGGAGTGGATGACCTCCTTGTATCTTGGCTCTAGAACTTCAGTGCTTAAGAAATATCTTTCACTAGAGGTAAAGATTGGAACTCTTGTGAAGGCTAGTGCGGGCTTAGAATTTAAGTTTTCAGATGAAGTTTAGAGAGTAAAGAGAAGTTTTTGAAGAGAAGAACATAAGAAGAAATGGTAGAGAAAAATAAGAGAAAGAACATTAGGGAGTTTCTAAGGTTTGAAGACTAGCAAGAGTGTATGTATTTTACAAGAATTAGAGGATGTTGCTCTTGCAAAGCATGGTGAGGTCTCTTTGTGGCTTGGAAAGGAATGAATGAAAGAGAGTTTGAAGAGTATTTTCATAATTTCCTTTACACAGCAAGGGTATTTTCATAATTTCACTAAGTAATAGCATTTTTGTAATTCTTTGCATCTTTTTTTAGACACACTTGATTATTCTAACATTATTTGTTATTTTTCATGGCATTTGTCTAATTTCTATTAGTTTTACTCATTTTTATCATTAATTAGGATTAATCTTTCAAATCAATTTCTTACTATCTATTTGATTAATGTAATTTACTAATATTGATTAGAGAATTTAACTTTATAAATTAATTGTTCTTGTCCAATATGCTTAATTTAGGGTTTATGTGTTAATAGTATTTATTGTTGCTTATTCTTGTGTCTTCTAACTATGCTAATGTCATTAATCAACAATAAATCACCAATGTTGATCTTTCCCACTATGGGCCAAGATCAACCTTTTAGTGGTAAATTAATTGCTTGAGTTCATTGAGTCAACTAGCCTAGACGAAATTTGGGTGTTACATCTCTGGTAGAAAAAAAATCTTCAATGAGGTTGCATGCTTCTTCTCTTAGATATCCTTTTCATATCTCAAACCTATTTTTAAGAGAACATAGCTTTGATCTCCCATCATAAGTTCAAGGATTTTAACTATTTCCTATTTATTCTCAGTAGATTTCAGAAGCCATGAAGTATTTTCAAAGAATAGAAACAAACTTTCTAACCCCTTTTTTATATACTTTTGAAGACTTCATTTCTAAGATATAACTTGAAACAAAACACCTTGTAATTTTTCTTTCTTAAGCTTAAGCTTTCAGCTTCAAGCAAGTTCTTCTCAAGTTTCAAGGCAAACTTCTGAGTTCTCTTTACTAGTTGAGATATTTAGAGGAAGACATAAGAAAATTTTCTAGCAACTCATCATATAGAGCAAGTAGAAAGAAAAAAGATATCAAGTTATGATACTCTTACCTTGCATTATTCTATTAAGGTGCATTTATGCCATGAAGTATAGATTTGTATCATCTTTTAGCTTATCACGACTTCTGACCCATTCTTTACATCTTCTAGATGCTCTAGATATCCAGCATGCTTTTTTTCTTGAAGTTGGGACTTTAAATGATGCCATAAGCTTGGAACTCTTAAACAAGATGTTGCTTCTCACTCCAGATCTGCTCTTTCAAGATATTCTTTGCCCTTTTGTCTTTTCTAAGATTGATGTCTCTTCCTTTCTTTGCTAAGCCTTCTTAGGTTTTTGACATTTCACAGACATAAAAATCTCAATCTCCATTTTTCAATTATCAGATTCTTCATCCTCTTCATTTGAGGTTTTAGCAATTTTCATTGCTTTAGCTTTGCACTACTGACATGATAAGTTTCAGGGCCAAAGACTTTTAAGACGGTTTAAGATCTTCAAGCGACATACACAGTCTAACCCATATATCTTTTCACATGTCACAAGCAACAAATATGTCATATATATCTTTTCTTAGTGCACATATGAGCAGGAGCTTGGCTTAGGATTTCAACCAAAATTTTTCTTTTTTTTTATTTTTGTCAGACTTGCTCCTCGGACTTCTTTGACACTAAGTTTGCCTTAACAAGTTCTGGAACCTCATAGACAAAGATGGTCAATTGATAGAAGGATCTTCTTGCAACATGGATTCATGCCATTTTGTCCCTCTGATCTTTATCCTCTACAATCGTTGGATTGCTTAACCCTTCGGCAGATTCTTGATACCACTTATAGGTATAAAAGTGCATGAGAAGGGGAGGTTGAATCGTGCTTTGCTTCTTTTTGCATTTGAAACATTTAACGAAAGAACTATTAAGCATTAAGCTTGAAGTCAGCGAAAATAGGATTAGTTGGTTCAGAAAGTAGATTTCTGAAGCATACAATATATAATAGAAATGCTAAACTGATATATTAGCGGATTAAACAGCATAATAGATAAAGTAAAAGAGATTAGGGAGAAGAGATATGACACAAAAAGTTTAATCCTGGTTCAGACTAAAGCCTACATCAGTACTCAACACTTGTTAAAGTTCCACTAAACAACTTTCTCAAACCAAGAAAGAACATGGATAGTCTTTACATTATCCTTCCCAAGCTTTCATGCGTAACTAGTAATAACCCCCTGTTCAGCCAGTAGTTATTCACCGCCTCTAACTGAACTAAGTAGTTATTCACAAGCCTCCAAGTTAAACCTTGAGTAGTCTTGTACTAGCCTCTCTAAGCTAACCTCATGATAAGTAGACAACCCCTCCTGTCATGTTGAAAGTAGTTATTCACTAGCCTCTCCAAGTAAAACCTTGAGTAGTCTTGTACTAACCTCTCCAAGCTAACCCGTGACAAGCAGACAACTCCTACTATCACGTTAAAAGTAGTTATTCACCGCCTCTCCAAGCTAGCCTCGTGACAAGTAGACAACCCCTCCTGTCACGTTAAAAGTAGTTATTCACTAGTCTCTCCGCTGAACCAAGACCAGTAAAACACCTTTACTATCACGTTACAAGTAGTTGATAGGTTGCATTTATACACCCATTTCCAACCTAACTCTTAATATTTTACATTTGAATTGTGCTTAACTGATGATTAATTGGTGAATTTGTACTTTGTCCTCATTATGTATCATTGAGCAATTTCATGGCTATTAGCATCATTTTACATTGAATAATTATATTTAGAAGTTATTTGTGCTTTTAAACTTTTGTGTAAGTATTGTTCAACATCAAGAACTTCCCAAATTGGTATGCTAAAGCAAGAAAGGATGTATGAACCTTGACGAGGAGAAGAGATGGAATAGGCTGAACAAGACCGCTATAGCAGTCTATAACCGCTATAGCGATAGGTAGAGAGGAAAATTTTTCGATTTTGTGTAGTATGAAGGCAAGGCCTATAGGGTCCCATGGTTATAACGTTCATAGTGGCTAACATTTAGTACTTCGCATTAGCGAGCTCTTTATTTTAACACTCTTCATATTTTTGTTGAAGACTATAAATAGTTGAGATCGAATTTTTGGAAGGACTTTTGACCTATTTTATTTCCTGAACACTCCTCTCTACACTCTTTTTCCTTCTCTCTCTCTCTCTCTCTCTGGATTTTAGGAGTTCTCAATCATTGTTCTAGTCCATTCTTGGATTACAATTTTTTGTTTTTCAACAACGATTTTGACACTTACCCTATGGAGGAGTAATGCCTTTGCCGTCAGGAGATCTGAAGATTAAGATTGTTCATGAGATTATAAGTTTTATCGCAATTTGTGGTTAATTTTCCTTTTCCCTTTTATTATCTCTTTTAAATATCATTGTATAGACTATTACGATAGTATTCCTAGAGAGTTGCCTGACTTTGTGTAATGTTTATCCGTTAGGTAAGGGATTGGAATTAATTTCGTTGGAAATTAGGTTGTTATAATTGGTAGTTAAACTGGCATAGGTTCATAGAATCACGATTGTGAATCACTAGTTCATATGTTAGTCAAACCCTTAGCGGAAGTGTTTGTATAATCGTCATGTAGAATTATATCATTATTGTATGGAAACATGATTAATGAAAGCAACCGCTAACATAAATTTATCTTTTGAATCAACAATTGAACAACTTTTAATATGAGGGAACCCTTGTGCAGGTAATTTTTTCTAATTATAATTCTTTTTCAATAGTTGAAAAACCCCCTAAAATCTTGAATTGATTAAAACACTTCCATGTAAGATAACCAGGATTGCACCCTATTATTGCATTTTTGGTGTAATTTAACTATTACAATATTTTTAATTTGTTGCAAGTAGTGACAACTCTCATCAAATTTTGGCTCCATTGGCGGGGAAATGGTGCTAATTGATTCTTTTCTTGATTTTACTTTATTAATTAATTAATTAATTTTTTTTATTATTTTCGTATTTATTTTATTTATTTATTTATTTTGGCTTTTTTTATTCTAAAAAAAAATAATTTCAGTTCAATTTAATTTTAATTTTATTCATTTATCTTTTAGCCCCTGTGTATTTAATTGTTGTTGTGATTTAATTTTATGACATGCTCCCTTCCTAATTTTTCCATACTTCATTAATTCGGAGATTGTGAAAGCTGCTAAAAGGCTTAGGAAGGTCACAAGAGAAGATTAAATTATCAAACAACCCTTCCTCTTCTAACACAACTAAGGAATTAAACAATTTTTTTTATTATTCTCCTTAAATTTTCTGATCCCTTTGCTAGTGTTTCAGGCAACATGGCTGAAAATGACAAGACTTGAAGAGCTTGCCCAGACCTTAGCTACCAACCATTGGGGATCACTTACCCCGACAATGAAGTTGAATTTGGCCTTAAATTTGGACTCCTGCACCACCTCCTAAGTTCCATGGGTTATCTGGGAAGACCCGCATAAACATCTTAAGCAATTTCATGTGATTTGTGTGACAATGAAGCCTCAACAGCAACGAAAGATCAAATCAAACTAAGGGCCTTCCTTTCTCCTTAAAGGAGCTACTAAGGATTGGTTCTTTTACATCCCCATGGAACAGTTATAGCTGGGCTAGCATGAAGCACATCTTTTTGGAGAAATTCTTCCCAACTTCTAGAGTAGTTGCCATAAGAAAGTATATTTATGGCATTTGGTAGTTGTAAGGTGAATCTCTCTATGAGTATTGGGAGAGGTTCAAGAGATTGTGTGCCAGTTGTCCTCAACATCAGATTTTTCGCAGCTTCTTATTCAGTATTTCTATGAGGGACTGCTCGTTATGGAAAAGAGCATGATTGATGCTACCAATGAGTGGTTGATAAGACTCTCCTAGCTAGAACTTTGATTGAGAATATGACGAGAACTCTCGCAGTTTTAGTCCACGCTAGTAGTCATACCGTCATGTGGATGAAGTCTCTTGAGAATAGGAAGGTGGAAAAGCTAGATAAACTGACATAATTCTTTGAAATATATTGCATTAAATCAAGTTCCTCCAGTTAAATCAATTACAAGCATGTGGTATTTGCTCCTGTGAGTTACACACTTCAAACTTGTGTCCTCATTAGGAAGATCCTACCTCAGTTATAGCTAGTAACATATTTTCTAGTAGGCCTCAAAATCAGGGTAGTTGGTAGGGGTATAATCCATATAATAACACCTATAACCCCGTTGGAGAGATCACCCTAATTTTAGGTGGAACAATACCTCTCAATAGCAAAAAAAAATTGTTCCACCACAATAGAGGCAGCAACCTAACCAACCCGTATTCCACTCACCACCTATCCACAGCTTCCAGCCTCCAGCAACCTCCAACACTCCTGCCCCCTACCCCTTCAGATGGACAGGGCAGAGATGATGAAAATGATGATAGAAACACAAAGGAAATAGGAATAAGAAATGCAAGAGATGATAAATGCAATTGTATAGCTAAAGAGTTCTCAAGCCCAATAGGGTAATGTATCCACCATTCCTTCTCAGACGGTTCCTAACCCTAAGGGAACATTTCTACTATTGTTTTGAGGTCTGATACGGTTTTGCTGAGGTTGGTAGTCCTTCACGCAGGGTTATGAGTGAAGATCAAGAAATGAGCAGGTTCAGCCAGGGCAATGGGATGAGCATGACCCAAAGGAAGAAGTGGAGAAAGTAGAAAGACAAATTTCGTGCCCTTCCATAGTGAGTTACAAAGCCCAGAGGTCCAATGAGTTGGATTTGAAAAAGGATCTCTTGGAAACTTTTGGAAGGTAGAGGTCAACATTCCTCTATTGGATGCGATTAGGCAATTCCTAAGTATGCCAAATTTCTAAAAGATTTATGCACTAATAAGAGGAATTTGAGGGACAATGAGGGAAAGAGTGACCATAAGGCTGAAAGCCTCCTCCCTTAGTCAACCAGGCCGCTTCCCATAAAGCACAAGGATCCAAGTGTGTTCAATGTTCCCTGCATTATTGGAAACCTGCACATTGGACAAGCTTTGGCAATCTGGGGTGGAATGAGTATTATGCCCCCGAATTCAGTTTATGAGGCCTTGGGTGGGGGAGAGCTGACATCCACTCGCTGAGAGTCCAATTGGCCAACCGCGACATTCAAAGTCCGGATGGGATACTAGGACGTCCTTCCTAGGTAAATAATTTAATTTTCCCAGACTTTTATGTTTTGGCAATGGAGGATGACCTCAATACTCCTGAGCACACTTTGATCTTAGGAGACCTTTTTTAAAAACTACAAGAACTAAGATTGATGTGTATGCAGGCACCTTATCCTTTGAGTGTGGGGATATGAAGACTCAGTTCTCTTATCTGATGCTATGAACTACCCACCTGAGGAGTATTCTATCTTTAGCATTGGTGTCATTAACTCCTTGGTTGATGAGGTATATGTTGGCTTGGAGGATTTAGATGAGTCGTTGGGGATGGCACCAAGTATTTAAATGTTCTCACTGTGATGGTGCCACCAATTTGTGTAGGAGTGTGCCATTATTAATGCATCTTAATTAGACAATTTTTTAAAAAAACTACAAAACTTTTGGTAGCTAATGCCACAAGCCCTATCATTGATACATTCAATAGTAGTACCCATATCTGAGACTACTTTATTTTCTAAGCCTATATTATCTGTTTCCCATATGATATGGTGATTTCTACTATTAGAATTGTCTAAGCTTCCAAAGGTACACAACTAGTAGGGGCATAACTAAACCTTCCCCGATCACCTCAAGTATGCATTCTAGGGGAGGGTGAAACACTTCCGTCATCATAGCCAATGGCCTCTCTAGGCTCAAGAAGATAATTTAGTTCCTATATTGAGAAGGCATAAGAAGGCCATTGGCTGGACTTTGGATGACATTCCTGGCATCAATCCCTCCACCTGTATACACAAGATATTTCTAGAGGAAAGAGCTAAGCTGGTTAGACAACCATAGCAATGGCTCAACCCACTAACACTTGATGTGGTTAAAAAAGACGTGACAATGCTTTTAGGCTGGAATCATCTACCCTATTTCTGAAAGTAAGTGATTAAGTCTGATGCAAGTGGCTCCCAAAAACTCGGGATCATAGTGGTGAAGAATGAAAAAGGTAAGTTTGTAATGCCCAGGGACAACGGGAGTAATCGCCGTGGAAGGCACGACAATAAGCGGCTCCTAAGGCTTCTAGCAGAAAGGTATATGAATGAATTGATTACACACCAAGGAAGGATTGAGGTTGTATAGGTATAGGACTATATAGTTGAGGATGGTTTATATTAATTGATTCGTACTACCTATGCCAATGAGACATCTTCTTCGGTCATCCATCACTAAAGAACTCCATAGTTAAGCGTGCTTGACTTGGAGCAATTTTGGGATGGATGACCTCCTGGGAAGTTTCCAGGAAGTGTGTGAGTGAGGACAAAGCACGTGAAAAGACTCGTGTTAGTTTGTGGGATAAGTCGTCAATCCATAAAGCGGCAAGGGATGTTACAAATGGTCTCGGCCTGCCTCTCCGGTGCGTGTGGTTCGGGGATGAACCAGCGGAAGCTGGTAGGCATGTAATGCCTGGGGACGAGGTGAGAGTGGTAACGCAAGAAGGCACAGACAATGAGGCTCCAAGTAGCTTATCAGCGAGGGGTTCATGAATGAACCGTTACACACCGGAATGAGAGGATCCTGAGGCTCTATAGGTATGGGACTATATAGATGGCTCCACGGTATTTTCATATTCATTAAAAGATTCAGAAGACCACCTTCACATCCCCTTTGGCACCTATGCTTCCAGGACCGCTACATTTCAGTGGTGTATGATGAGCTTCTTTTTGATTTGCTAGAGGAGTACATTGAGGTATTTATGGATGATTTTACTATTTTTGTTTCCTCTTTTGATACTTGCTTGAGTAGCCTAGCTAGAGTCTTGCCAGAGGTATACTAAGACTAACCTTGTTTTGAATTTTGAAAAATGTCACTTTATGGTTGAACAAGGTATAGTCTTGGGTAGTGTATCTCTAGCAAGGGAATAGTTTTGATACTAAGATAAATGTTATTACCTCCTTGCCTTACCCTATGCTTAGGAGATTCGTTCTTTTCTTGGTCATGCAGGCTTCTATAGGAAATTTATCAAGGATTTTAGAAAAATAGCCTAACCTCTCACCTCCTTCCTCAAAATGATGCTGAATTTGTTTTTGATGACAAGTGCAGGGAAGCATTTGAGAGCTGAAGAAGGCCTTGACCACCACCAGTCATCCAACCACTTGACTGGAGCCAACCATTTGAGCTCATGTGCGATGCTTAATCATGCGGTGGGTGGTGCTTACACGGCATATGGGTAAGGTTCCTCATGCTATTTACTATGCTTGTTGTACATTGGATCCTGTACAGTTCAACTCCACCACTCCTAGAAAGAGCTATTAGCCATTGTTTTTTATTTTGATAAATTTCACTCTTACTTGCTAGGCTCTAAGGTGGTAGTGCACTTGGACCATGCAACCCTTAAATACTTGAAGAAACCAAAAGCCAAGCATAGGCTTATAGATGGATGCTACTCCTCCAAGAATTTGATTTGGATATTAAAGATAAAAATAGAGCTAAAAATTTAGTAGCAGACCATCTACAGGCTGAGCATCTTGAGCCAAACAATAAACCTCTTAATGATATTTTTCCTTATGAGCATTTGATGAGTGTGTCTATTGTTCCATGGTATGCTGATATCATGAACTACTTGGTTGCACGGGGTCCTCACATTTTCACCAGCTCAATTTGCAAAAGCTGAGAAGCAATGTTAAATATTATGTTTGGATAACCCTTCTCTGGAAAATATGCAACGACCAAGTAGTTTGACAATGTGTGCCCCAGAGGAATTCGAATCCATACTGATTTTGTCACACTTATGCGAATGGAGATCACTTTGGGCCCGCGCACTGCTAGAAAAGTCTGGATGTGGGTTTCTACTCGCCCACCTTATTTAGATATGCCTATAATTTCTATAAGGCATGTGAACAATGCTAAAGGGACCTCTTGGAAAAGATGCCCCAGTAGTATACAATTTTGTGAAGTTTTTTATGTTTGGGGTATTGATTTTATGGGTCCTTTTCCAACTCTTTGGCTATTTTTACATCCTTCTTTGTGGATTATGTGTCAAAGTAAGTGGAGGCCATTGCCACCCGCACTAATGATTATTTTGTAGTTGTCTCTTTTGTTTGTTCTCATATTTTTCTAGGTTTGGCATGCCTAGGGCTATAGTCGTGATCAGGGGTCCCATTTTTGTAACGGAGCATGGAAGCTCTACTTCATAGATACGGGGTTGTTAATAAGGTATCTACTCCTTACGATCCCTAAACTAATAGGGGTGAAGTGTTTCGCTGGGAAATCAAGAGAATCTTAGAAAAGACGTGAAGCCCAATGGAAGGACTAGAGCATAAGGTTGGATGATGCTTTGTAGGCTTCTGTCCTCCTACAAGACGCCCATCGGAATGAGTCCCTTTCGGCTTGTTTTTAGTAAGGCATGCCATTTGCCTATGGAGATGATGTATTGAGCATCCTGGGTTGTTAAGCGTGCAATATGGATCTGGGAGAGCTAGTATAACCCGAAAAATTAGGTTGCAAGAATTGGAGAGTTAAGATATGAGCCTATGAGAACTCTCGTTTATATGACGAGAGAACTAAGGTGTTTTATGACAGGAACACCCTAAGGAGAGAAGTTCCTTAAAGGGCAGATGGTCTCTCTACAACTCCAGTTGAAGCTGATGCCCAGGAAGTTGAGGTCTTGGTCGGATGGACCTTTCAAGGTCACAAAAGTATGTCTCTTTGGTGCTATGGAGATTGAGGACCCCAAGTCCAAAGCAATTTTTAAGGTCAATGGACACAGCTGAAGGTGTACCATGAAATTTCTATGGATCTTGGGGGTGAGGTGACAGTTAAGCTCATCAGCCATTTCCTGCATAAGGGCCCTGCACATCTAACTTAGGGACATTAAAGCAAAGTGTTGGGTAGGAGACAACCCATCATTTGGTTTCACTTTCCTTTTGCTATTTTTCCTTTCTTTTTTGTCCATTCCTTTGGTTCCCTTTTGTGGAGTGTAAGGTTTATAGAGATTAGCAAACAAACCTCAAAGTGTTGCAACATCCTTGCTACAAAATTATGCAGCACACCCTCTTGAAACCGCTATAGCGGTTATCAGACGGCTATGAGGTTAAGGACTTTTACCCATGGCATCTAAGCATTCCAAGGACCACTATAGTGGTCAGGTAAGTTTTCTTTTCATTTTTATTTATTTTCCATTCCTTTAAAAAAAAAATTTGCTACGGTGCCACAAGTGAAATGCACCATTTCACTTAGGAGAGAGCTGCATGGACCGCTAGCGGTTAATTGGTCACATTTTTTTAATAAATAGGCGCATGGGGTGGGCGTCTTCAACATTCTATTCTTCTCTTAGTACTACACCACCTCCTTCCCCCACTCTCTCAACTTTCAACGTGCCACTGCAACCTCATTTCTTTTGCATTATTCACCAAGTTTGCTATCTTCCCTTCCTCTTCTACTATTCTCCTGGTTGGGTTTTGATTTTTGGGGTTGTCCATTACTTAGTGGGAGTTTCTCCTGTTGAACTCCACTATGCATGCTATGTGTTTGTGAAAATTACTAAGTGAAGTTCATTCTTGCCTTTGGGTTATTCATTCATTCTTGGGGTTGTATTTTGTTCATTGATTCTTTGCCTTCTCTCCTTGGATAATTTGTAACCCTTTGGTAGAGTTTGTTCATCACCCATACCATGCTTGTGTGCTTCCTTTGTCTAGCAATTGTTATTGATTTATTTCCTACTTGTTTGGCTACCATTGGTGTTGGATTCATGCAACCTTTGTGTCTTTTCAAGCATGGCATTGAAAGCAAACAAGGATAAAGGGAAGTACCCTTGTGTTGGGGGGAATGATGATGACCATCCCGAACCCATGATCCCTCCGATTTATCCGGCCAAGCTAGTGGAGACACTTGACAATCATCAAGGACTGTCCACTTTTAGTGGAATCTTCATTTATTTTAGTGGGGTGGAGTTGTTCAAAGAGTCCTCCATGACATTGAAGAGCACGGCTAGGACTTGGAGGCACAGACACATGTTAATGCTTCACTAGTACGAGAATTCAATGCTAATTGGTGTAATCCCGCATAATCTAAGTGAACCTACGGGCGTCAAATTAGGTTAGCCCTCATGCCTATGTGGAACTCCTTACGCTAGCATACCCCAATGACCGCCAAGCTAATGATTACCAACTCCTCCTGAGGCGGCTAACCAGGATGGATTTGGATGTGATTAAAGGGATCGCATACGCGCAGCTCAGAGTGGATCGTGATCCCAGTTCCTCCAGCTCATCTGAAGAGCTCCTTCTTGACCTTTGAAGCCCATTTATGGATGAAGCTAGTGTTCTTTTATATCCTTCCTGCTCCCATGTCACCAACCTCACTATCGATTAGGTTTGCTAATCTCTACCTTGTTGAGGGGAAGCGGTCTGTATTTTCCTCGCCTTATTAGGCGACATATGGAGAGAGTACACCATGATAAGGCCTACGATGGCACTGCATAGCCCTCCTTGATCACTAAGATGGTCATGCTGCAAGGTCCCATATTCACAAATGATGTTCTAGGGGAGCCTGGAAACGCTATTGTGGTGAAGAATGCTCTCCCTAAGGACTTCCAAAGCCAGGAAGAAATCTCAAGGACGGACCAGTTTGAGCTGATCCACTCAGGCAAGCTTTTCTCACCCATTGGGGTAGTCCTTACTACCATGTAGCGAAGATAATAGCGCTAAAAGCTTATATGGCTGCCTCCATTCAGCCTTGAGGAGCGGATTATGAGGAGGATAGCCCGCTAGAGCGGATCCAAGGCATTGATCCCCTCCAGAGGAGGTGAATGAGAGCCAGCATTTCCCACCTACCAAAAGCATTGGGCCGCGTGGGGACCCTGACTCTTGATTCTGAGTGGATGATTCAGATGATATCAGAGGAGATCTCTGATGATGACGATGATTGAACCTTCTTCACACCACTTTGATAGATGCACTTGTCTTGACACTGAGGGTAGTGCCTTTTGTAAGTGTGGGGAGGGTTATTTTGTGGGTCATTGGTTTACATTTCTACCCCATTTGCTCATGTACCTTTATTTTTATTTTCTTTATGCTTTTCATTTTGTTTTCCTTATGTCATGCATTACATTTTTGCATCTCATAAAAAAAAAAAGGAATTGCTTAGTTGATGGTTGAATAATGCCTGCACTTTATGAGTATTCCTTATTTTGCTTTCCATGGTGTACTAGTTATTCCTGATAGTCACATGAGCAATGCAATAAGATCTAACTTGTTTGACAGGTTAAATTGTTACACTGTGAGCTTTTGGACTTAATTGTGATTGGCATTGCAATAATCACTAGTTTTGTTGATGTGTATATGCACTCGCTTGGAATGGATTCTAGAACTCGTCTGATTCTTAGTTAAAGCTTTTTTCTTCACATCCTTTGGCATGTTGATGATTGAGGCATTTATTCTTTTCACCTACTTGGCCATACAACCTACCATGCATGCATACATCCTTTGCTTGCCCTATTTGAGCTTATTTTTCCCATTTTTGTTAATTAGCACAATATAAGCCTAAGTGGAAGACAATGAACAAACACCCAACTTAGGACCTATGAAAGTTTGGTGCAAGCCATTGTGTGCAAAAATCTAAGTGTGGGGAAACCACTCCAGGAGATTGAAAGGAAAGGAACCACAACCTAGGGAGGTAAATATAGTGGATTGGTGGAAATACACTACAAAAACTGAACTTGACCAATCCATCATTGCAAACAAATAATTGGGTTCAAATGAGAAAAATACCACTTAAGTGAATGGACAGGAAAGAGAATTTTGGAGGTTTTGATTTCTTCACATAAGTTCTTACTTTGCACCTTGCTTTTCCAGGAACTCTAGTTTAACCCATCTCTCCTCATTTATCCCACTTGTACCTAAGCCCAGTTACAACCTTGGAAAAGACCTTTTAAGATATGACTAGGCATGTGTTTGATCCATGATGACTAAGAAGAAAGGCAAGCTTATAGAGGAAGTTCCTTGCTATGTGCTAAAGTCCATTATAGGACTTATACACCTGAGTGAAAAGTAAGACATATTTTCCCTGAGATTAACTCTTCATACTTGTTTGAATTCATTCTTGCCATGTGCTGTCTAGACTAACCCACCGTTGGATTCTAGCTTCTTTGACTATGCTAGTTGTTGTTTAACCATATCTAACTAACCCCTTCACTGATTAGGTTCTTGCATCCCATGAATTTTTCATGTATCCTGCATTACTAGGATTAGTAGCATCCTATTGATTTTGTACCTATCTAAGTTCCTTGCATAAGCACATGCAATTGTTTAAGTGTGTGAAGGTTTGATGGGTTGCATTTATGCATCCATTTTCCATCCTAACTCTTAATATTTTGCATTTGAATTGTGCTTAACTAATAATTCATTAGTGAATTTGTACTTCGTCCTCATTATGTATCATTGAGCAATTTCATGGCTATTAGCATCATTTTTCATTGAATAATTATATTCGCAAGTTATTTGTGCTTTCAACCTTTTGTGTAAGTATTTTTCAGCGGCAGAACTTCCCAAATTGGTATGCTAAAGCAAGAGAAAAGATGCATGAACCTTGACAAGGGAGCAGATGGAACGGGTTGAACAAGATCACCATAGTGGTAGGCGAAGAGAGAATTTTTCAATTTTGGGCAGGTATAAAGGGCTGACCACAGAGCCTGGGATCGCTATATGGGACTACTGTAGCGGTCATAAGTGGCTCATGTTCAGGTACTTTGCGTAAGCAAGCTCTTTATTTTTAATGCTTTTCATATTTTTGTTGAAGACTATAAATAGTTGAGATCGAATTTTTGGAAGGACTTTTGACCTATTTTTATTTTTACTAAACACATTCTCTCTTTCTACACTCTTTCTCCTTCTCTATACTCTCTCTAGGTTTTAGGAGTTCTCAATCATTGTTCTAGTCCCCATTCTAGATTGTAGTTTTGTGTTTTCTTTCAACAATGATTGTGACACTCCCTATGGCGGAGTAATCCCTTTGTCGTGCATAGGGATGATTAAGATTGTTCATGATTATCAGTTTTTATTGCAATTTGTGGTTGTTTTCCTCTCATTTTTGTTATCTTTTTTAAATATTAGTTGTATAGATTATTGCGATTGTATTTCTGAGAGTTGCCTAACTCTGCTAATGTTTTCCATTAGGTAAGGGATTGGAATTAATTTCATTGGAAATTAGGTTGTTATAATTGGTAGTTAAACTTGCACAGGTCCATAGAATCACAATTATGAATCACTAGTTTATATTTTAGTCAAACCCTTAGGAGTATGTTTGTATAACCATCAAGTAGAATTATATCATTGTTGTGTAGAAACATGATTAATGAAAACAACCTACCACAAATTTATCTTTTGAATCAATGATTGAACAACTCTTAATCTAGGGAACCTTGTCCAAGTAATTTTTCCCAATTATAATTCTTTTAATTTAATTCTTTTTCAATAGTTGAAAAACCCCTGAAATCTTGAATCAAGTAGAACACTTCCACGTGAGACGACCTGGATTGCACCCTATCTGCATTTTTGGTATAATTTAGCTTGTTGCGGGTAGTGACAACTCTCATCAGTACTCTTTGACTAACCTCTCCAAACTATCTCACACTGATCACTCCTGGATCAAGGATACAAAGATTTGTGTTTAGGTTGCACTGAAACTAACCTACACTCAAGTTTCCTTAAAATTTACATGAATAACCTGGATAACTTGAATGATTTCTTCTTGTCATTTTCTAGAAAGAACATATATCTTTTCAAGAATGAAGAAAGAAGATTTTTAAAAGTAAGGAAATTGATTACATGATGTGATGAACCTTCCTGGATATGAGGAGAGATTTTCAGAGTTTCTACTCTTATGGGCGTCAATCTCTATGTCGTTTGAGCATAGCACCTCTATTTATAGACGGTCTTCCTTGTGATCATTGCCTTTGATCAGATCTCCAAGTGACACGTGTTGATCATCCATTTGTGTCCTAGAAAAGCAATCTAGAAGATTATTCTATCTGTTTGTCAAAGCTATTGCAGAAGCCGTTGCATGATTGAGGTTTCCAATGCTCCTTCAAAAACTACTCTTACTTTCTAAATGTGGTTTTGAACTCTTTCTTCAGAAGCTGAGATTGTCGATCAAGATGACAGAAGAGATGACTCACTAGCTCGAAACTAGGTTTGACTTTAAATTCAAATTTGAATTTCAAAAATTCAAATTTCCTTTCTTTTCCAATAACGTTTAGTGCTCCATAGTGAAATGAGCTTTCTAAAGTATGGTATTAGTTCCTTGATAAAACTTCAGTCTTCTCATCTTCAATAGGCTTTATGATGATGAAAGATTTGCGATCATGATGATTGAAGATAGTAGAACACCTCAACTTCAATTTTTGATAGATATCTTCATTTCAGGTATACTTTTGAATTTCAATGCTACTTTTGAAGATCCATGCCTTAGTTTCTTGCTCTTGATTTGTTATCCTTTCATCGTAATGCATGTATAATGTTCAATTTCAATGGTACTTTGCACGATATAATGTTCACTTTCTATTAGGCTCAATCTCCTTATATGAGATAAATCATATTTGCACATGTAAAGTGAAATTATTCTCACTTAAAGTGTATATTATGTAATCCTAAGACACCTGTATGCTTTGTTAAGAAACTTAAGGTAGACATTAGTTATTCTTCAAAATATTTTTTAAATTGGTTTTGTTTTCACTCAAAACATATTGCTATGAAGCTCTCTGAGCTTCTAGAGTTAACACTTGACACTTTGCACTTGATCCAAAACTCCTATGCACAAAACCATACTCAAAGAGATAAGTCAATCGCAACAGGGTATAATTACAAATTATTCCAAAATTAGTGCAAAAGCCAATAATTCTATTTAAATCACACAATGAGGAATAAATCAAAATCCTTATTAATTACATTAATAACACAATAAAACTCATGCAAAAGGCTAAGGTTTGGTAGCAAGATAAGTGGCATAAATGCCCCCATCAAACTCCCCCACACTTAAGCTTTCACATGTCCTCATGTGAAACTACGATCAAACCAAGGAAAGGATGAGAAGCAATATACAAGGACTACACTAGACTCCTAAAACTAAAAATGCAAGATGCATGAAATTAAATAACAATACACCAATCCAATGAACCTAGAGACCTTACAGTAAGCTTTCACACCAACAATTAAGAAAATTGTAATAAGCAAGGCATGAACGGAACATAGTACACATGGTAGAATTCACATATGATGCATAGAACAAGTACAAAAATCCTCTCAAGGTCAGTGTTTCCCACTCATTCACTCAAGTGTTTGCGGTTATGATGCACAATCAATCACCTCAAATGAAAATGCATTATCATAGGCTCAGGTCTCCTTCTCCATCTTGTCACACACACATGCATAGCGAATTAAGAGGACTTACCCTTGGTTGTAATAGGGCTTAGGTGAAAATGGATAATTATTTAGGCCAGTGAGCTAAACCTCTAGTCAAAGGAGTGCAAATGCATACACTAAGAGCATAAGTGCCTATGGGTACACTTTGTCCAAATTAACATAATTACAGGTCTTCCTTTTGCAATGTGGCACACCTTCAACCAAACTTTTTCAGTATTTTTTTTATCAACTTTTCATTCATTTTTTTTTTCGTGTGTGCCACTTGCTGAATTTATTTTTGTGCACATTGTTCCTCCTTTACACTTAAATTAGGGCATGTCCCCATGCTCTCCCCTACACTTATACTCAAGCACATATAAAAAATGCACAATTGCTCTCCTAAGCCTAAAAGGTTGGGATTTTCATGGTTTTTCACTTTTGGCTAAGGATGTGCTAAAACAAAAGAATAGGCAATAAGGGTCAAAAGGGCCAAACAATGGCAACATGCAAAAGTTGACTATATGGGCAAGTGGCTAAAAACAAGAAAAATGCCTTAATCATATTCAAGCATGCACGTGAAAATCATATTTTCAAACAAGACTCAAGCAAGTTCTAGAATGCAAATTCAAAGAAGGAAACACACATGAACAAATAAGCATGGCACATGATAGTCCAATCAAGAGGCTCAAAATCTCACAGGTAAAAGTATATGTACTCAATCCAACAACGCAGTAAATCTACCAAGCATGAAATACAAAATAGTCAATGCCAAGCAAATCAATTAAGTGCATGTGGTGTGAGCCTATTCATGTGATCTCTAAGGTGCCAAATGAATGGTGTAAGACACAAACAAAAATAAATATGATGCAAGCCCAAAAAATAAAATAAATAAAATGTTGAAAAATAAAAGGGAAAGGTAAAGAAAAACCTCACGGTGGATTGTCTCCCACCCAAAATTTTGCTTTAACATCCCTAAGTTGGATAGTCAAGACCGTCATGGAGAGTGTGCAGCTTCAATCCACAAATATGTTATCTGAGCCCTCAAATCCTTAGGGACTTCATGTAAGTGCAACAGCCAATGCCCATCAATGTTACATCGGATCATCTTGGAAATTTCTAACTCAATTGCACCATCAGGGGTGCACATGGGTAACCAAGAATAGTCCCTTCCACCTGGACTTCGGCCTTCTAGCTATCAGTTTTGCTTGGGATCATACAACAAGATCCACTACCCCTCACAGGGCTTTTTACTCAATATGGGCTAGTCATGGAGCACCTAGAAAATTGATGATTGTTGCCTGGGAGGTGTATACCTATATCTGAAAACTTAGGACATTCTAACACAACAGGCTCATTATATCCTATGGAAGAAGAAAAAATGGGAAATGAGGGTCTGGATCCTTAGAAGCAAATTTCCACGAGCATCATCAACTAAAAATTCAATGACATCTATGCCAAACATGGAGTGTTCCTCATGGGAATATTTCATAGCATTAGATAAGTTAAATTGGACCTTTATGTCCCTACACTCCATGGATAATGTGCCAGCATAAACATCAATCATGGTTCTAAGGTTTCAAAAGGGTCTACCTAAGATCAATATATGTTGGCTGGCATTGGTGTCATTCTCCATCTCAAGCACATAGAAATTAGTAGGAAATAGTAAATCATTTACCTATACTAGAACATCTTCCAATACTCTCTCTGGTTTTGTGATACTATGGTTGGCAAGCTAAATTTGCAATTGAGTTAGCTTTAGCTCTCCAAAGTGCAAGGACTGATAGAGTAATTTATGCATAACATTAATGCCAGCTCTAAGGTCAACCAAGGCCTTCATGATGTGTAGGTTCCCAATAGTGTAAGGGACAATGAATGTCCCTGGATCCTTGCACTTAGGTGGTAAATTGCCTTGATAATGGAGGAGGCATTTACCCTCATGGCCACCTTCTCTTCCCCACTACCCTTGATCTTCCTCTTACTAGTCACAGATCTTTCAAGAATTTAGCATATTTGGAAATTTGCTTAATTGCATCGAATAGAGGTATGTTTACATGCACCTTTCAGAATGTTTCCAATGTGTCTATCCAAATATGCTCCAGTAGCTTTCCTGGATTGCATCCTCTATGGGAATGGTAGTGGGGGAGTGAATTCCTGGAACTCTTGTAGCTTCTCTTAAGCACCAAGCACTGTTTAAGCATGTTGCGCTCTCCAAAATCTTTCTTAGCGTTTGATCAGTCTCGACTAAGCTTACAATGTTGTTTGAGCGTTGTGGTACTCACCCAGGAAGTGCTCTTGTACTAGTTTTCCATCTGATGGTTCTAGCGCTAACACTGTTAGACCACTGTTGTAACACCCTAATAATTAACCCAATACACCTAGGCGTCTGATTAATTACTAGACTTTACTCTTTGCTTCAGTTCCTTAATCATGCTTTGAAAATACTTAGTGAAATTACGAGCCATTTTTTTTAAAAAAAAACATAATTGAAAACGTGAGTCGCATAACGTGAACGATAATCGAAATAAAACAGAAAACGAATAGACATATCATGAAGAAACACATCATATTGGCTCCATCATATGACATCCATAATTACATATCACATAGATATTTTGCTTACCAACAAAATAAGACTAGGTGTATGCAATCTAACAAAACATAAATAATATATGGATGGAAGGACATCTATTAATGGCACCTAGTAATAACACTCAGGGATAGGGATAGATATCTGAAATATACGAGTGAAACTAGAGGATAGAGTTCAGCTACCAGGTGAAAGCCTCAATGTGAATCACGAACACTTCCTTCTATTTCTGAAGACGAGATGGAAAGAAAAATAGAGGGAGTGAGAACTTATAAAAAGAATCTCAGGGTACTCACCTCATGATGCATTGTGTCATCATCATCGTCCCCAGGAACCTAAGGTTTCATTATGAAATAGTGAGCATGCTAAGATTGATTTATTAAGTTCGAAAATATACTTTACCGAGGTTTGTCGGTTTTAATCATGCGTCTTATAATGCATCATAAACTTAGCATGTCATGTTTATAATAAACTTTTCCTTTTATCAACACATCATATTCTTCATCATCATATCATAAATACTATGGATAAAAGAACATCATATTTCTCATCATCAAATCATAAATACTATGCATAGAAGAACATCATATTTACATCATGCATTACTTAGTTCCTTAGGTGACTTAAAGTTACTTCCATCATCATTTTCCTGGGCCACCCTATACTCCACCCTTTGGGAGTAATCTAGGTTATGAGCTCATACCTTACTAGTTGTCACTAGCATATACTTATCCCTTTGATAAGTTATAGTTCTAACTCTACCCTTTTGAGAGAACGGGTTAGGGGGCTAGGATCACCTTTTCACCACCTATAGTCTGATGGGTCCAAAGGATCATTTCCTCTTACATTTAAGTCACCATTAAATCTTTGCATGTTATATCATAATTCAATTCATAATCATCATGACATTTTCTCATTTATAGTCTTATGATGGAATAATATATACTAACTGAAATCATGCATCTGGAGATTCCAAGAAGAGAGGTGGGTCACAATGGACATGCTTAAATACTAAGTCTTTCCTAGCCAGAACCTTTCCAAATTACACTTTTAAGTAGTACACTTTCTTCAGCAACAAAGGTAATTTTTTTAAATAACAGAGATTATTTCTTTATTTCATGCATAAGCATTTTCATTGTTTGCAATAGCAACTATAACATGCAAGCTAGGGAATTATTCAATGGCATCAAATACTTAATAAGCATCAAATCACTTTATAGACTTATCACTTAAAACATCAAAGAGGCATCATCATAAATCCTTATTAAAAATTTCTTAAACAGAAACTCTAGAATTGAGTAACCTCAATTGCCAAACTAATTAATTATGCATCTAAGGGATTCATTACCATTAAAATTAATTATAAGGCTTAGGAACATTATTAAACTCTATGGGGCAGCATAGGCAGTAAGTTATTCTTAAGGTTTTACGATGTGTTAGAAGTTGCGTTTTTAACCCTTCTTGCTACCAGCTTTCCCTAATGCTAACATTAATTACTAAACCGATTATGAATTATTCTCCCTTATCTAAACATAATAAAATCTAGTTCTTATAGTTGCTAATAATTCTGGACAGAATGCATAAATTTCATTCTTTAGAGTTCTAAAAAAAAATCTTGCTTTTATGGTTTTCTAGTTACTAGTTTCATTTTTAGTGTTCGGATAAATCCTACACTAATTGATACCAAGTTTTGCTAACTAATCTTAGACAAAATTATAACATACTAAAACAGATTTGGCATTGGATAAACTTAAAGAGGTCAAAGACTAGGTAAATTCTAGATTTACGGTTGTTCTAGGAAGCTAGTTTTGTCACTAACATGCATAGAATCATTCTCTTAACAATAAACCATAATTATCACAACTCCAAACATATTAAATCATCATCATTTATTGGTACTAATCTCATATCAGAAGCGAATCATGAACCTCATATAATTGTATAAAATCACATTTTAAGTGAACATAAAATATTAGTTTCCGTAGAATCCTTGCAAAGCTTTAAAACTCTTTTAGAAACTAATTCTTTTTGCTAAACTTGAAAGAATCTTCATAATTAAAATTCTCACTTAAGATAAAAGGAGCAAGTCTTGAGCTTAAGAGATTTATGTGATATCTTAGAATCATAAACATGCTATGCAACCTCATTTTAATCTTGTCATTATAAGGTGATAACTTGGAATTATAAACATGATATGCAAATCCATTTCTTTATCTTTAAGATTTAAGGTGATGACTTGAAAATTAAACATGATGCAAGAACTTGAAATATAAACATGATGCAAGAAACTGGAGCGCGGTAGTCCGCATGGACCAGTGGAAAGAAGAATCTTAGAAACCGGAGCGGTAATCCGCACTGGACCGGTGAAGGGAGAAGAGAATTATTATTACATCTTTTTAAGCTCCAATCTCAAGACTTCTTAAAGAATCAATTCTTTAACTCCAATAATCTTATTTCTTTGCTTGTGATACTTGGGCAAGTCTTTGAGCTCTAGGATCTTTAGGTGATGACATAAAATAAACATGTCATGCGTTGATTCTTTTAGCCATTATAAAATAAAGTGAGAGCATAAAATAAATATGAGATGCAACTTCTTTATTATCTTTAGAGATTAAGTGACAACATGAAATATAAACATGAAATGCAAACTTGGAAATTTAAACATGAGTATGCAAGTCCATTTATTCATTCTTGAAATTTTAGTGATGACATAGAAAGTAAACATGATTATGCAAGGCATAAACTTAAACATGGATGCAAGTTCATTTGATTTCTTTACTAGAGCTCCTTCAAGACTTTATAGAAATACAAATTCAATATATATATCTTAACAAGACAAAGTGAGAAATACATCTTTCAAATTCTAAACTCAAGATCATAAAATCATCATAAAAACATCATTCTTTAAAGTTTTGCATCAAGTGGAACTTTCAAGCTTTAGAGGCCTAACTTGTGATGGATTCACAACCCACCTTCAAGGTCCTCATCATCAAGCCATCATCTTAGTCCCACCTAGGCCATATGGCCGAATTGGTTAAAGAAAAGGAAGAAGAAAACCAAATGGAAAAACTAGAGAAAATCCATGAAATCATCATTTTGAACCAAGAACAACACTTAGCAAAACATAGAAATAAACTTAAAAACAACTCCCTACCTAATCTGATTTGAAGGAAAGGAAGAGAACTTGGTTTCTTGGAGTGAAATGAAAGAAAATATTCTTGAAAACTTGAAGAAAGAATTCAGCCAAGAGGAGGAGGAAATAAGAGCTTTTGGTGCTTTGGAAAAACTAGAAATGTGTACAATTTTGAGCAAGCATCTAAGACTCCTTAAGCATGCCTATTTATAGAAGATTTAAGCTCATGTATGGACAAGAGGAGGAGGAATAATTTTTGGATTTTTCATGGGGAACAAAGGGAGGAAAATCATTTCTTGTTTAAGGCATGTTTTATGCCATGTTTTAGGGAATTTTTTGGCATTTTGTTTTAGTGCATTATCTTGCAATAATTCTAATGATTATGGCTGAATTATTTCATGCATTACAGCCTCATGGAAGAGGGTTTTGTGTGTTCCATGTATTATTTAGGTGTAGGCAAGGTATTCATGCAATTTAGAGAATTTACGGTTAAGGGCTTAGGTGAATTAGTAAGCAATTTGAGTGTTTTAAAGCAATTTTAGGTTCTAATCAATTTAAATAAATAATTTTGACTCTAGATTAATAATTAGAATTTAATAAGCTTTAATTTGAGCCTAATATTGCTTAGGTTTCGTTAGACGAATCAAAAATCTCAAAATTTGTAAAACTTGCAAAAGAGGGCAAAATGGTCATTTTACTTAAAAATTGCTCGAGACCACCCGAGCTTAACCAATGGTTAATCATGGCTTAAAAACACCTTTTAACACATTTTAGTGAGGTTCGGGTCTAGTGGCACAATCGAGTTAAACGCAGGGGCGTTTTGTCATTTCGCACGTCGAAGCTCAAAATTAGGATTCTTCTCCTCTATTAACACACATAACACAAACAATCCCTTATTAACATCAAAACATCCCCTTGAGGATGGGTGGGGCCCACGATCCTCATTTTCTAGTAAAATAACCTCAGGGGCATTTTGGTCATTTTACACGTCCAGAAAATCGGGTTTGCAATACTGCACGAATTGCTCCTAACTTCTCTTCTAACGTTATATTCCTTTATTAAGGATTGTTTGGTCTCAAATTTTATATAATATTTACCTACGGTAATTCGGTAATTCCTAATGACAGTAAAAATTACAGTAAAAATTGGGCGTTACATTACTCCCCTCCTTAAAAGAATTTCGCCTTCGAAATTCGTTCCTGAAGCTTGAATCCTGTGCTTGCATATCATTCTCGCTCCATGTAACTTCTTCGATTTCACCTCGTCCCCATGCTACTTTGACTAAGGGTACAGCCTTGTTCCTTAACTCTTAACTCCTCGATCAACGATTCTCGTGGGTGGTAAGTTAAACGTTAGGTCATCTCTTAATTGTACATGTTCTGGCTCTAGTACATGACTTGGGTTAGAATGATATTTCCTTAACTGGGAGACATGGAAAACATCATAAAGGTTGGACAGACTGGGGTAGGGCTAGCGGTAGGCTCCAGATCCTATTTTGCTAAGGATTTCAAACGGACCATGAAATCTGGGCTCAATTTCTTTACTTTCATTGCTCGGCCTATGCCCTGTGTGGGTGATTCTTAGGAACACATGGTCCCCTTCTTGAAAATCTAGCGTTTTCGCCGATTGTCCGCATAGTTTTCTCTGTCGACTTTAGCGGAAGAATCTTATCCCTAATCTTCTTGATTTGTTCCGTCGTTTCCCTCACAATATCCGGTCCAAGTAGACTTTGCTCTCCAGGCTCATACCAACATAGAGGTGATTGACACTTCGTCCATAGAGGGCCTCGTATGGTGCCATACGGATACTTGCATGATAACTGTTGTTATATGCAAATTCAATAGTCAAGGTACTTATCCTAACTCCCTCTTTGATCTAAAACACATGCCCTCAACATGTCTTCCAAAGTTTGGATAGTTCTTTCAGATTGACCGTCCGTTGGGGGTGATAAGCCGTGCTAGACAAGCTTTGAACCAAACGCCTTCTGAAAGGCTCCCCAAAATTGTACGTAACGGATCCCGATCGAGATTATCGTCGACGTACTCTGTGTAATCTTACTATCTCCTGAATATATAATGTGCTAACCTATCCAAGGAATAAGTCACCTTAATAGGTAAAAAGTGGGCTGATTTAGTCAACCGATCCACTATTACCCAAATGGCATCATGATTCGCTTGGGTCCTTGGTAGTCCATTACAAAATCCATGGAGATACTATTCCACTTCCACTCGGGGATTGGTAGGGGTTGCAACATTCAGAGGGTCTTTGGTGCTCAATCTTCACCTTTTGACACACCAAGCACTTATTCACCCATGTGCACACATCCTTCTTCAATCCTGGCCAGAACATCTTCTTCAAATCTTGATACATCTTGGTGGCACAGGATGAAGGGTAAAATGGCTCTTATGGGCTTCCTCCAAAATATCCTTCGAGGTCACCACTAGCAGGTACACATATACGACCTTCAAACCTCCACAAACTATCATTCCCTTGGGTAAAACCTTTCAACTTATTAGCTCTTTCCTGCTTCTAAGTTTTCTTGAAATTCAGTTTCTTCCCTTTGGGCTTAAGCAATTCTTTCCTTGAATTCACTCGTCACACTAAGATGGCAAGCTCTTATGCCCTTAGTGTCAAGGTCATCCCTAGATTTAGGTCTCTAAACTGCTCAATTAACTCAACCTCCTTCACCATCAAACCGGACACTTGTAAGGATTTCCTACTTAGGGCATTAGCTACAACATTAGCTTTACCTGGATGATAATTTAACCCGAAATCATAATCTTTTAAAAACTCCATCCACCTTCTTTGCCTCATGTTTAGCTCTTTTTAATCAAAGAGATATTTCAAACTCTTGTGATCGGAAAACACCTCAAACCTCACTCCGTATAAATGGTGTCTCCAAATCTTTAGAGCAAACACGACAACGGCTAACTCAAGGTCATGGGTAGGGTAATTTGCCTCATGTGGCTTGAGTTACCTCGACGCATAGGCCACTACTTGCCTATCTTGCATCAGTACACAACCCAAACCCTTCCTCGAAGCATCACGTATACTTCGAAAGGCACATTGGGGTCGGGTATACCAAAAGAGGGGTCGAGGTTAGCTTGTTTAGCTCTTGAAAGCTCTTTTCACTCTTAGGGTCTATGAAAAGGGGTGTTCTTCCTATTAGCTTGTCAGAGGTAGGGAAATCTGGGAAAATCCCTTGATAAATCGACGGTAATAACCGGCTAAACCCAAAAACTCCCTACCTAATCTGATTTGAAGGAAAGGAAGAGAACTTGATTTCTTGGAGTGAAATGAAAGACAATATTCTTGAAAACTTGAAGAAGATTTACCCAAGAGGAAAGGAAATGAGAGCTTTGTGCTTTGGAAAAACTAGAATTGTGTACAATTTTGAGCAAGCATCTTAGATCCTTAAAGCATGCCTATTTATAGAGGATTTAAGTTCATGTATGGACAAGAGGAGGAGGAATAATTTCGGATTTTTCATGGGGAACAAAGGGAGGAAAATCATTTCTTATTTAAGGCATGTTTTATGCCATGTTTTAGGGAATTTTTTGGCATTTTGTTTTAGTGCATCATCTTGCAATAATTCTAATGATTATGGCTGAATTATTTCATGCATTACAGCCTTATGGAAGAAGGTTTTGTGTGTTCCATGTATTATTTAGGTGTAGGCAAGGTATTCATGCAATTTAGAGAATTTACGGTTAAGGGCTTAGGTGAATTAGTAAGTAATTTGAGTGTTTTAAAGCAATTTTAGGTTCTAATCAATTTAAATAAATAATTTTGACTCTAGATTAATAATTAGAATTTAATAAGCTTTAATTGAGCCTAATATTGCTTAGGTTTCGTTAGACGAATCAAAAATCAAAATTTGTAAAAGCTACAAAGATAGGGGCAAAACGTCATTTTACTTAAAAATTGCCGAGACAACCTTAGCTTAACCAATGGTTAATCATGGCTTAAAAACACCTTTTAACACATTTTAGTGAGGTTCGGGCTCTAGGCGGCAACGGAATAAGGTTAAAAGCCGGAGGGGCGTTTTGGTCATTTCGCACGTCCGAGCTCTAAAATTAGGATTTTCTCTATTACACTCATAACACAAACAATCCCTGATTAACATCAAAACATTCCCTCTGAGGATGGGTGGGGCCCACGATCCTCATTTTCTAGTAAAATAACCTCGGGGCATTTTGGTCATTTTACACGTACAGTAAATTCGGGTTCAATACTTGCACAATTCTCCTAACTTCTCTTCTAACGTTATATTCCTTTATTAAGGATTGTTTGGTCTCAAATTTTATATAATATTTACCTACGGTAATTCGGTAATTCCTAAATTAGGAAAAATTACAGGAAAAATCTGGGTTACAACTTCAGCACTCTAGAATGCTCTTTTAACACCCTTCTTACCATAAAGCTATGCTTAAGCCATAACCTTATAGTGAGTAGTTGTTACTAAGACTCTGCTGACCTTAGAGGTATATATATATAAGCCTACTTTTCATGGCAAACATAAAACGCGTTTCTCTAGCGTAAATTTGAACAATAAATAATATATCAAAAATACAAAATTGTATTATTGGACGACAAATCAACCATATACATTGTAACGCCCTGATTTTTTTCCCGTGTACAAATGACCTAAAATGCCCCTGAGGTCATTTTACCTAGGAAATGAGTTTGCCGTTCGGTCATCCTCAGTGGGACGTTTTGATGATAATAGGGGATTATGTGTGTTATGTGTGTTAATAGAGCAGGAAGAATCATTTTTGAGTTCCAATACGCAAAATGACCAAAACGTCATGACAGCTATTTAACCAACGAAGCGCCAATTGAACCCAACTCCATCAAAAGGTTTTAAATGATGTTTTTAAGCTATGTTAAACAACTTGGTTAAACCCGGGTAGCCCAGGAGGTTTTTATGAAAAATTATCATTTTGCCCCTACATGTGCGCATTTTGGGCTTAATGATACAATTAGCAAAATCTAAGCAATATTAGGCTTAATTAAATATTAGTAAATTTTAATTACTAATCTAGAGTCAAAATAATTTATTAAGATTGATTAGAACCTAAGATTGCTTAGATACACCAAAATCTTGTATTAAGAATCAAGATGCCATATCATGAAATCTTGAATAGTATTTTCTTCTCAATTCCTTAAATTAAGGAATTGTGTTTGTGAAAGATTTTATATATAAATTGAGTTTTATTTCACTAATGAAGCAAGAACTCCTTAATCAAGTCTTAATAACCTTAATTATCCATTACTTTACCTAAACACTTACTTACAAACTCCTAATTAAAAGCCTAATCAATGATACACCTAAACACACCTCTAAGCCACAATTAGATGACATATTTCTTCCTCCCTTGGCTGTCTTGGCCGAAGCCATTCCTCCCATGATTCATCACATGTTGTTTCATTTACACACAAAGAGCATGCTTTAGGCCATACTATGGACCATGCCTTCAACCATACTTGACCATACCCAAACCTATACCCATCAAAGAGATATTTTTCTCTCCTTTCTTCCTCCTTTGAGCCACCCTCCCCAAAAAAACACATCCATGTGTTGCATTTTCTCTATAAATAGGCATGTAGGAAAGCTTGTTAGAACCTTTGATCACATTTGCAAACTCTAAGCTTTCTTCCTAAGCTCAAAGAATTCTTTTCCTCTACCATTTTCTAAACACAACTTTCTTTTTTCCTTTTTCCTCCCCTTTGGCAAACCACATCAAAGCTCCAAGAAGATCTTGTGCTTCTCTTTTCATCTCAAAGACCAAGCTTTCTTTCCTTCCTTTAAGCAAACTTTTGGTAGGGAGTTGTTTTAAGTTCTTTTTCTATTTTCCTCTTATGTTTTTCAAATTTAATGATGCATGAAATGGATGAGTTTTTAGTTGATGATGTGGTTGAGTTGCT
Organism: Dalbergia oliveri; assembly: GCA_030441495.1. Classification (NCBI taxonomy): domain Eukaryota; kingdom Viridiplantae; phylum Streptophyta; class Magnoliopsida; order Fabales; family Fabaceae; genus Dalbergia; species Dalbergia oliveri. The sequence goes on from JAMLFY010000021.1 coordinate 1,463,743, forward strand.
CCTCTTCTTGTTCTTCTTTTTCGATTTTGATCTTTTCTTTTCTTTCTCCCTCTTTGGTTTTGTTGTTATTAGGTGATTGAAAAACCATAACTTGATGATGAGAGATCTTTGTGTTGATTGTAAAGACCACTATGTGTAGACCTCTAGAGCTCAAGGTTGGCTTCATCTTTGGTTTTGAAAGAATGATAAAAATATGAATGTTTTTTGTTGTCTTTGTTGGTTTTTCCTTGAGTTTGATGATGAGTCTAGACAAATGAGGTCCATAGGACCATGGTGTCAAGAGGCTCTAAAACTCATTTCCATTGGTTAAGATTGATTGGGGTTGATAGTTTATCCTTTAAAGTCTTGAAATGAGCTCTAGCAAGATAAAGAAATGGACTTGCATTCATGTTTATATTTCCTTGTCTAGCATATTTACTTTCCAAGTTATCACTTAATAACTAATCTCAAAGCCTACCTATCTCAACCTTAAAGTTGAGATGTGATTTAGAGTAAATATTCTAAGAGGCCTAGAGCACTAAAATAAAGAAATGGACTTGCATTCATGTTTATATTTCCTTGCCTAGCATATTTACTTTCCAAGTTATTACTTAATAACTAATCTCAAAGGTTACCTATCTCAACCTAAAGTTGAGATGTGATTTAGAGTGAATACTCTAAGAGGCCTAGAGCACTAAAATAAAGAAATGAACTTGCATTCATATTTACATTTCTTGTCTAGCATATTTAAGTTTCAAGTCATCACCTAATAATGATAAAGATCTAAAATGAAGCTTGCATAGCATGTCTATCTTTATGTCATCACTTAAACTCCTAGAGCTCAAAAGACTTCCTGGTATCCCTAAATGGAAATTTTAACCATGACTAGTGGATGTGCCTTAGTTATGATACAATGTTGTTCTTGATTTGTAAAAATGTGAAGGTGTTTTAAAAGGAATGTTAGAAAGGTGTTTTAAGTAGTCTCTCAAGGTGTTAAAGTAGCTTAGAATGTGTTAAAAATCATGTTTTCTCAAATTCAAAGGTTTGGTAATCGATTACCAGCTTGTGTAATCGATCACTAGAATGGTTATTTGAAAGATTTTAGGTTCTGGTAATCAATTACCCAACAATGTAATCAATTACCAAGATTGTTCCTCATGCCTAGAACTAGTTTTTAACTCGCTGTAATCGATTACTGTTCATGTAATCGATTGCCATGATGTTCTTCATTTTTAAAAAGTTTTTTTGCCTTAGTAATCGATTACCATCCTATATAATCGATTACCTAGATGTTCCTCGTACCCAGGATAAAATTTAGGTTCTGGTAATCGATTACCAGGCCATCTTTTTGAGTCCAAAACAAGTTTTTGTTCCTAGTAATCGATTACTATCATATGTAATCGATTACCAGAACCCCAAATGTGCAAAAATATGTGCTTTAAGTATGATATAATGACTTTATATGTTGATAATTTGAGATGATGAATTCATGTGATATTTGATGCTATGTGAGTACTTGATCTCTAAAGATATAATCCATCATTTGCATGTCATAGTTTCTCTTGGAAACACTTATGCTAGAAATATATGGAGAGCTATGATATTTATGCATTATGTATTGCATTTTGACATAACATGCTAAGACTTAAGATGACTTAGAAATATAAGAAAATGATCCTTTGGACTCATCAACTATAGGTGATGAAAAGGTGATTCTTGCCCCTAATCCGCACTTTTAAGTCGGGACTTTAACTTATCAAAAGGGATAAGTATATGCTAGTGATGACTAGTGAGGTATGAGCTCATAACCTAAAAGTACTCTCAAAGGGAAGAGTATTAGGGTGGCCCCAAGAGTGAAAGTAAACCAACTTTAAGTTACCTAATGAACCAAAGAATGATATTCATGAATCATGTTCTATGCATATCATGTTTGCTATAAAGTTAAATGTATGCTATAAGGTCAAGTGTTGCATATCATAAATAAAGTATGATGCATATATTACAAGACACATGATAAAAGGAATAGACCTCGGTAATTGATGTTTTAGAACTTAGTAAATGAATCTTTGCATGCTCACTATTTCATAATAATACCCAAGACCCCTGAAGACATTGATGATGTCACTTAGATAGGAGGATACCCTAGAGATTCTTTAGTAAGATTCTCACTCCCTCTTTCTTCCTTTCCATCATGTCTTCAGATTCTGATGGCGACGTTTGTACTCTTCATTGACACCCCCACTTAGGAGGTTCATTTTGACCCCGAGCATCGGTCTTACCATTTGAGGGACGTTGCTCCGTCGAGTCTTCATGTTCATGGGACACCCATTTGTACACCCTATTCCTAGCTACCGTTTCTCTCTTCCTCCCTGTACGGTGATGACATGGTTTTTGAGCGTGCGCATATGCACAACGAAAGGATCCTTCGCACGCACACCAACCGTCTCCTCGTGATTCCCAGATTATGTTCCTCGCTCGAGGCATTCGGAGACTAACCCATCAGAGGACTCACCTACCCACATATACTTCGAGAGCTCTGCCCTACTCCCCGCTGATGAGGGAGGGTAGTGAGGAGACGGTCATGCCTTCTAAATTGGCACGGAGACCATCTTCAACCATCGTATGCCCTTCTCGACGAGCTTCGCTCATGGATATGTTTTATTCTACCCTTCAGGCCAACAGCCATAGATCTCTTGGAGAGTGTTTAGTGCACATACCACTACTAGCTTAGAATAACCTTCTTTTGTTATAAAGGTTATCTATCTTAGATGCACTAGGTGGGCATGTTTTCCTTTGTATTTTCCTTTGCTATGTATTTGCTTTTCTATGATGTACTAAAACTTAACTCACCTTTCATGGGTGGGTAGATTATGATATGCTTAACTATGGTGTGCTAATGGATGATCTTTTTTGGAGCCTATATGATGTTTCTATTTATGTTATTCCTTTGCATGTGATGTTTTTCATTGACAATCACTTATGATATGCAAGCTCACGTTTTGTCTATATTTTCAAAAAAAAAAATTGGCTCATAATTTCATTAAATATATTCAAGTGTGATATAAGAAATTGAAACAAAGAGTAATATCTAATAATCAACTGAATGCGTCCTCCGCGTGTGAGTTAATTATTAGGGTGTTACATACATAACTATATCAAACCCTTACCCTGGTTTAAGGAACCCTCTTGTCTGGGTAGGGTACTACTCATAATCAATTAAAAGAAAATAAAAAGATTGATTAAATTCTGTAATATCGGTTCATCAAAAGGTCTAGATCATGATGCCAATACCAGCCAAGAATGTCCACAAAATAATCACCATCATAGCAATCTATGTAAAATAAAAATGATAACAGGAATGAGAATCAAAAGATTCCTAGGAAAAACACTAGTCTACAACACAGTAATGCCTGACATAGTATTAAAATAATTAAAGTATCTTCAATTTCTTTTGAAATAACTAGCTTGCTTATTCTTTTACTCATTAAGTATAGTATTATGAGTGCACTTATGCTTGAGAATAAAAAGGTCATAGGATTCATAAATAATAACTCAGTATTCTAGTTGTTTACATAATAATTAGTTTGTTTGTTTCATTACTTCTTTGACATAATCTTATTAGTAAACTTTAGGCTTGATAATAGAACTTGATTATTATGACTTAATTTTATTAGATAATTTTAAACTTAATGGTAGACTCATAGGACTCTTCTAATATACTTCTATGGATCATCCTGTCAACAATATAACATTAACGTGTACAACCTGATATAGTTCACTAAATGGGTGCAATTTACTACTATATCTTCATTGAATAGCCTCGCTATCTAGGTACATCCATTTCTCATAACGATGTAACGCATCGTGATTACAACCTAATATGTTTCTAAGGGCATAGCACATCTACTACTACCCGTGAATTCATGAGCTTACCATTAAGCAAAGAACATTACATAAAGCTTATTTCTTAAACTTTCTTCATATGAAACTTTATCATTTAGTTAGCAAATCTCACAATTATAAAGTAAAATTTCTTCTTAATAGTTCTATATCTCATACTTTTGCTTTGAGATTTCCTTGAAATCTCCTTAACTCTTATGAGATTTTCTTTGCTAAGTCTCCTGAATTACTATGAAATTTTTCTCTTGAAAATCCCTGAATTTCTTATGAGATAATTCTCTCAAAATCTCTTGAAGTCTTATGAGATATTCTGTTCAAAATCTCTTGGAGTCTTATGAGATATTCTATTTAAAATCTCCTAACTTCTTATGAAACTTCTCTGCAAAATTCTCTTTAATTTTTATGAGATTTATTGGTAAAATCTACTAAACTTTTTATGAGATTTTGCTGAAAAATAGTTAAATTATTATTAGATTTTCCATAAAATCTACTAAACTATTATGAGAATTTTCTATAAATTTGTTAGACTATTATGAGATTTTTCTACAAAGTCTGCCAAACTATGATGAGATATTCCTGAAAATTGCTAATCTTTTATGAGATGTTATATCATCAGAAATTTGTAAAACTCCTTGGGTGGTAATTCTTATAAATTCAAGGAAAATAAACCAAGTTTCTTAGGTGAACTTCAAGCCTTTTCTTCTATGAATCAAAAATCTCTTCGTTTACTTAATAAATCTCTTATATCAATTCAATCAATCCATAAGAATTTCATATATATATATATATATGTGTGTGTGTGTGTGTGTGTGTGTGTGTGTGTGTGTATACCTCTTGAAAATAATTTCAGATTTCACAACATAATTTCAAGTATATATCAAGAGTTTATTTAGGAAAAATAGCCAAACAATCACAAGCAATAGACATAGAATCTTTCCTACCTTTGTTCCAAGCCTTTGTTAAATCTTTCTCTAGCTTTTCCTCCTCTAACTAAAGCTTCAAACCCATTTTCCAACCCCTATATATGCTGTTATTTGGACAGATTTGAAGAGGAAAAAGAACGTTTTGGCTTGAGTTTGATGTAGAAGAAGTGTTGGAGCTAGTCTAAGTGTTTGTCCAAGAGTAGTCTTCAAAGTTTTGATAGTTTCATGGAGTTTCAAGAAGAAGAAAATGAAGATGGTAAAGGTAGAAAGAAGGAGGAACGTGAAGCTACAGAAAAGTCAAGGAAAAGGGGGTCTTTTCTAATTTTTTGTTTATATAATAAAGCTTTACTTGGAGAGAAAGAAATTAACATCACTATTTTTGAATCAATTTATCTTGTATCTATATTGGAAATGTATATATTTATTCAATTGTTCTAAGTAAAAATTATATGAGATTTGATAATATCCATTATTTATACAGATTAAATATTTTCAATGTACCAGTTATTACCATTTCATTACCCGATTGACATAAAAGAAACTTTGAAGAGTTAAGATATCTATATATCCTTATCCTTATTTTATCTATGTCATTATACCCTTTATAGGGTCTCATTCTATATCCCCAATTAAAATATTATTATATTAATTTTAATAATATTAAATTAATTTTTTTTTTTTTACAAACTCTTTATATTGTTGTGATCATAACAGTCTCTGTTGGAATTTTAAAATCCCTATAGATTATTCACAATTAATCATTTTATTATAATAATAGTAAAAATCGGGTTGTTACACTCTTAAGGCTCGATCTTGAGCTTGCTCACTTCCTATGCAAGCTTTGTCACTTATGGAATTTTCATCCTAAACCTTAGAGTGATAGCAAGACATTTCCCCTTGGATTAGGCATGGTCTAGAAGGTAATTGGGTAGGCTTGGGACTGGTGACTCTGATTTTGCTTTATTTAAGTCACCACTTCTCTTAGGTGGCCATTCTCTTTCTTATTTCCCATTTGGTCCATCATCATCTTCATCATTTCAGTCATAGTGGGATCTAAGGATGAAGGTGCAGGGAAGGGTTGGTTGCAACTAATGAGGTGCCAAATACTTTTATTGTGAAGGTTGGCCCTATTGTGAATTATTTCCCCACTTCCAATTAGGGTGATTCTTCCAGCTAGAAATATAAGTATTCCCGAATGGTCCTGACATGCCTGATTTAGGTGGACTCTGGAAGGGGTTAGTTGTTGGTACTCCATTTGATTTATCTTGTAGGGCTGGGCACATGTCAGTGTGATGATCATTTGAAGTACATATGCCACAGATCTTGGAGACCACTAGAGTTGCCACCTGGCTAGCCATTAGTTGCTGCATAAGGCCAGAAAGTTGCTATGAAGTTGGGTCAACATTGGATTTCTTGGCTGGCTTACTTCATGAAGGCCTTTAGTGGTTGTGACTCCCTGGAACCAAATTCCTGAAAATTGAAGCCATATTCTCTATCAAAGCACGAGCCTCTACCAGAGTCTTGTCCAAGAGTGCCCTTCACTTGCAACATCAATTATACGTCTTCAACAGGTACAAGACCTTCATAAAAGTATTGGAGGAGGAGGTGCTCTGAATCTTGATGGTTAGGGTAGCTAGCACATAGGAGCTTAAAACGCCCCCAATACTCATATAGAGTCTCATTAGATTGGCAGATTTGGAGATTTCTTTTCTAATAGAAGCCACTTGAGGTGGGAAAGTACTTCTCCAAAACCTCTTCATCCGTCTAGCTAGCTTCCAAGTCCATCTGCGGATTAAAGAACTAAATTTCTCCAGCATCCTCGAAGGAGAAGGGGAATGCTTTGAGCTTAACATTATCTACCTCCATCCCATTGGAGATTCAAGGTTTTTGCAAAATGGGTTTGTCCTGAAAAGATTCTCAAATCACCTTATAAGTCAGATCACGAAGGAGAATTTGAAAACTATGTTTCGAAGAGTTTTGTGAAAATCATAACATCTCTCATGAGTCTACACGTAGAACTCCCTAACAAAATGGGGTTGTGGAAAAGAAAAATAGAAGCTTACAAGAGATGGCCAGAACCATGCTTTTAGAAAGTGGTTTGTGAAAAGGTTTTTGGGCAGAGGCTATAAACATCTCATGCTATATTCAAAATAGAATCTTTCTAGGATCAATCCTCAAGAAAACTCCTTATGAATTATGGAAGGCAGAAAACTCAATATATCTTATTTTCATATATTTGACTCATCATATTTTATTCTTAACACCAAGGACAAACTCGTAAAGTTTAATCCTAAGTCTAATGATGGAATTTCTTATGATACTCTTTGGTCTCTAAAACTTAGAGGGTGTTTAACAAAAGAACACAATGCATTGAAGAGACTATCCATATCAAATTCAAGGAGCTCAAAAAGGACTTTACAAATGATCTTAAAGACTGGAAGAAAACCTAGAACTGAACCTCAAGGAATCCTCAAAAAGCAAGCAAATGAAAGCATAATCCTTAGAAAGTAAGCTCCAGAACAAAGACTCTTCAGCAAGGTTACTCAAAACTCCAAAGCCCTTAGAAAGTGACATTTATGAACATGAAGAAGAGCATTTATACAAAAGAGCTTTTGAAAAAGTTTAACATGGATCAAGAAAATCTATGAGTACCCCATGCATCTATTTTAAGTCATCGATGATGATAAGAATGGTGAAAAGGTATTAGAAAGTAATTATAGAGGAATGATTGGTTCACTTTGGTATCTTATAGTAAGTAGACTAGACATTCAATTAAGAACCTCTATCAAGAGCATTGACATGGAGTTAGGCAAACGACCACTCCAACATCATCCAAGCACAGACACTAGAATCAAATGCTCATCTAAAGGAGATTGGTTCATGACTCTTGGAGTCTTCCTAGGAGGTATCTAGATGTCTCATAGACTCTCCATATACCAACAGGTGAGATTACAACTACTCTCCTGAGTTCTCAGGCACGAAATGTTTGCCTGTTGTGAGTTCTCTCTTCTCCCAAGGCTTGGAAGCACTAACCTACTAGTTAGATGGGACTGCATGTGCTTTCTCCTGGTAAAGAGAAGCGTGAACTTCCTGACTAATCTTTGACTACATGCTTAGTGCTGTCTTCACAAGAAGGAAGAGCCTCTAGTTCCCTATTGCATCTCCTCGCTAGGATCTTCCAATACTTAAACTACGCTTTGGCCAACGAGTGGTACAAGTACATGGAAGGTACTGAGTACACCCCAAACTCCTTCAAGACTCTAAGGAGAATCACGGTGCAACCACAAGCAACGTTAAGGAGCTTAAGGATAAAAATGTTATCCTGGAAAAACGCCTATGGATGCTAAGAGAAGGGAAAGAAAAAGAAAAGTGATTGAAGTTGAGAGCAACTCAAAGGAAACTCAATAATTTGAGGAGAAAATAAGCTAAACACGAGTATGTACCAATAATTAAAATCAAGCCAATAGAAGAAGAACCTTCCTCTTCATCTAAGTTTTCAGATTCTGAGGTGGATTCCTTAGAAGATGAGTAGCAAAATGAAGTCCTTGAGAGTGGCACACCTCCTCCTGTTGCTCCAATTGCTACTTTTATTGATAAGCCTCCTATCCCTGCTCATATTGTGCTTGAACCATCCTACTCAGAATGACAATTTTGTCAAGTCAACCTCAACCTTCACCACCAAGCTTCTTGAAGTCTAGATGCTGCTATGAAATCAATGCCACATGACTGATCAACTGGATAGATTGGAAGCTTACAAAGACTTGAACCCTTGGTGCTAAAGATTCTCAGGAACTAAGGCAAAGGGGTTGATGATGGTGTCACTTATGTTCCAACACACCCTCTTTTTGTGATGACAAAAAGGAGGAGGAAGGAAGTTTCAGAAAATCTTGTGGTGCTAAGGACTTAAAACGCTGAGGGGGAAGCTTAGATGATTTTTTTTATTAGCATTTGCATTTTGTTGTTATTTGAACAATGTTATTATTATTATTATTGCTTTGATACTGAACATTTATCTTTTTAATACATATATGATATCTATCCTTCTCAAGTTTTTTTTTCTTTTTAAGCTTTCAGACTTTACATATTCTGTGCTATGATATATCTTCCTGAGGTAGCTAATCATATATCTTGCTTAGGGTGTATGCTTTATAAGTTTTAGCACTTGTTCCTATATGCTATGATATTCAACACGCTTTGATTATTAGCTACATCGATCATATGCTCATTTTTCTTAATTGTATGATTAAGCTCTGATACATATCTATTAATGCTCTAATATATACATAGCTCTAATATATATGTATTAGTGCTTTGATTTTTTTTTTTTATAACGATCTTGAAGTTCTTCTAATAAAAACATATATGCTCTAGTACACAAATATGAAGTCTTATGTATCTCATAAGCTTTGATACATATGTGTTGACATAAAACGATCAATTTGCTTGAGTTTAGAAACTTCTTTTGTGTGCAAAATCTATATATAGCATGTTTTTATGCATGAAAAAGTGCATCATGTTACAAAAATCTATTTGGATAAAGATGTGCTAAGTGTGAATTCAAGATCAAGAAAAAATATCACAAGTATCACTCACTTTATTAAAAAAAAATATTTTTAGAAAGGTCAACCGACTAAAAACCAAGCCATGTTTATTCAGAAAGCTTATATGCTCATATCTTTTTCAAAACTCTGATACCTCTAAGAAAGCATTCTGATAAACTTTAGAAACCTTAATTGAAATAAAACAGCTCTCATTTCAATCACTTAAGGCAATGAAGCTTTTTGATTTTATCTATATCATACCTTAAGAAAAACTACTAAAAATCATATAATATGTATTTTGAAAGAAAATTAGTTTATCAAAGCTCTATATCTTGTCATATATTTCTTTCAAAATCTCTTCAAAAGATTTTCTAAGAATTGGTTTTCATCATAAAAAATGGGGAGATTGTTAGCTCCAAAATCTTTCAGAAAGCTTAAGTGACAAATGTTTTGATGATAACATAACCAATTTCAAAAAAAATATTTTGAAGAAGGATTAATCATTTCCTTGAGTTTCTTGAAGCAACTAGAGGGTCTTTTCATTGGCTTAACATGGTTCTTAAAATAAAAATATTTTCACATGACATGTGCAAACATGTTAATCTCTTTTGAAGAGATTGAGACTTAATGAAAGTGAAAAATATATCATGGGATAAATGAACATATGCTCAAGGGATTAAGAAAACTCTCAAGTACAAGAAATCAAGGCTTAGATCTTCATAAAGTAGCACGTGACTTTAGAAAGTATATTTCAAGTAAAGACTTCAATCCACCTGCTGAAGCAAGTGTATACCAAGCCTTCAATCATCATGATCGTAATCATATCATCATCAACAAGCTCTGATTGAAGACTAGAAGATTGAAGAAATATCAAAAAACTGTTACTACACTTTAGAAAGCACGTTTCATTGTGAAACATGCACTTTATAGGAAAATGAGGGAATTTTGAAATTCAAGTTTAAAGTCAAACCCAATCAAGGACAGAGTGACATCTCTTCTACCAACTTGGTTACCTGCCAAGCTTTAGAAGAAAAGTTCAAAACCTTCAGAAAGTAAAAAGTAGTTCTAAAGGTGGCCTTAGAAACCTCTATTTCACAAAGGCTTCTGATTGCTCTTGAAAACACCGAGCTACTCCTCTAGACTACTTTTCCAAGACATAAAAGAAGATCAACATGTGTCACTAGGAAATAAATCAAGGGCAATGGTCATAAAGGCAAGATTAAGTATAATAGAGATGTTGTTTTACAATCAAAAGACTTTTGAAAAGAGTGTTGAAACGCACAAGAAATTCACCTTCATCCCTTATAAAGTTTATTACTACTTGTAATTAGTTTCTTCTTTGTAAAAATCTTCTTTCTACATTCTTCCTAAGAAGAATCAATAGAAAGAAGTCATTAAGTTTTCCAAGTCTGTTATTGTTCAAGATCTTAAAAACTTGAGTGTTGGTTAGTTTGAGTGTTCAACCAAACACAAATCGTTATAACCTCGATCCAATAGTGATCATTGTGAGTTACCCTGAAAAGGCTAAGCAAAGTCTAGTTGTAATATGATGGTAGAGTGAGCACCTGGTCATGGTGTTAGCTTAGAAGAGGAGGTCAAAGACTAATAGGTTGTGACGGTAAGAGTAAGCTATTGGTTACGGTGTTAGCTTGGAGAGGCATACAAAGACTACTCTATTATGATAGTAACTGAGTTATTGGTCACTAGTAAAAGCTTGGGAAGGCTATTATAAAGACTATCCAACTTTCTCGGGTTGAAAAAAGTTTTAGTGGAACTTAACAATGGTTGAGACGGGATGTTGATAAATTAGTTGAACAGTATAAAAAATCATGTGCAATATCTTTCTCCCTTAACTCTCTTTATTTTTCTCCTTGTGCTGTTTATATTGTGTTTTTTGGGAAACTTTTAATTGTGTTTTTACATCAGTATTATGGTTCAAAATTACTTTCTCGATATTTCTAACATTGTTTCCACTCACTTTAATAGTTGATAGTATTTGTCAAGTTTTTAGAAAAGAAAAAGAAGAAAAGGTGAAGCATGATTCAACCCCCTTCTTTACTTTCTACCTATACCTCCTGTAACACCCTAATAATTAACCCAATACGCCTAGGTCGTATCTGATTAATTACTAGACTTTTACTCTTTGCTTCGTTCCTTAATCATGCTTTGAAAATACTTAGTGAAATTACGAGCCATTTTTTTAAACATAATTGAAAACGTGAGCCGCGCATAACGTGAACGATAATCGGGATAAAGCATAATAGGACATATACATGAAGAACACATCATTTTGGCTCTATCATATGATATCCATAATTACATATCACATAGATATTTTGCCTACCAACAGAATAAGCTAGATGTAGGCAATTTAACAAAACATAAATAATATATGGATGGAAGGACATCCATTAACGGCACCTATTTATAACACTTCCGGATAGAATAGATCCTGATTAGCTAAGGGTCTAGCGATACGTTCCTCAAGAATAATAAGCGTTCACAAGATCATGCATCTACAGGTGAGAGCATCAATGTGATCACGAACATCACCATCACTTTCTGAAGACGAGATGGAAAGAAAGAAGAGGGAATGAGAAACTTATAAAAGAATCTCGTAGGGTACTCACCTCATATGCATTGTGTCATCATCATCGTCCCCAGGAACCTGGGGTTATTATGAAATGTGAGCATGCTAAGATTCATTTATTAGTTTGGAAATATACTTTCCGAGGTTCGTCATTTAATCATGCGTCTTATAATGCATCATAAACTTAGCATGTCATGTTTATAATGAACTTTTCCTTTCATATATAATAACATAGTTATGCATAAAATCACATCATATTCCTCATCATCATTTCATAAGTACTATGCATCGCAGAACATCATATTCACATAATGCATTTACTTAGTATCTTAGGTGACTTAAAGTTACTTTCATCATCATTTTCCTGGGCCACCCTATGCTCCACCCTTTGGGAGTAATCTAGGTTATGAGCTCATACCTTGCTAGTCGTCACAGCACATACTTATCCCTTTTGATAAGTAAAAATTCCGTCTCTACCCTTTTGAGACAGGACTAGGGGCAAGAATCACCTTTTCACCGCCTATAGTTTGACGGGTCCAAAGGATCATTTTCTCATATATTTTGAGTCACCTTTAAGTCTTTGCATGTTATATCATAATACAATTCTTCATTCATAATCATCATAACATTTTCTCATTTATAGTCTTATGCCGAAATAATATATACCAACTGTAATCATGCATCTGGAGATTCCAGGAAAGAGAGGTGGGTCACAATGGACACGCTTAAATACCAAATCTTTCCTTAGCCAGAATCTTTCCAAATTGCACTCTTACAGTAATACACTTCTTCCAGGTAACAGAATATGTCTTTATTTCATGCATAAGTTTTCATTGTTTGCAACAACAACTATAACATACAAACCAGGGAATCAATCAATGACACCAAATTCTTAATAAGCATCAAATCACATTTTAAGTACACATAAATTACTAGCTTCCCATAAAATTCTTACAAAGTTTAAAACTCTTTTAAAACTAATTCCTTTTGTTAAACTTGAAAGAAGTCATAGGACTTTAGGCCTAAATTAACCATGGGACCGATTTATAACTTGAAAGAATGTTCATAATTAAATATTTCACTTAAGATAAAAGGAGCAAGTCTTGAGCTTTAGAGATTTAGGTGACATCTTTGAATTATTACCATGCTATGCAACCTTATTTTAATCTTATCTTTATAAGGTGATAGCTTGGAATTATAAACATGATATGCAATTCCATTTCTTTATCTTTAAGATTTAAGGTGATAACTTGAAAATTAAACATGATGCAAGAACTTGTAATATAAACATGATGCAAGAACTGAAACGGCGGTAGTCGCAGGGACCGGTAGAGGGAGAGAATCTTAAGCAAGAAGCGGTAGTCCGCATAGGACAGGGGGATGAGAATTACATTTTTTTAAGCTCCAATTCTAGACTTCTTAAAGAATAAATTCTTTAACTCCAATTATCTCATTTCTTTGCTTATGATTCATAAGCAAGTCTTTGAGCTCTAGGATTTTTAGGTGATGACATAAAATAAACATGCCATGCATTGACTCTTTTAGCCATTATAAAATAAAGTGAGAGCATAAAATAAACATGAGATGCAACTTCTTTATTATCTTTAGAGATTAAGTGACAACTTGAAATTTAAACATGAAATGCAAGCTTGGAAATTTAAACATGAATATGCAAGTTCATTTATTCATTCTTGAGAATTTAGTGATGACATAGAAAGTAAACATGGTTATGCAAGGCATAAACTTAAACATGGATGCAAGTTCATTTTATTTCTTTACTAGAGCTCCTCCAAGACTTTAGAGAAATATAAATTCAACCCAATATATCTTAGCAAGACAAAGTGAAAAATACATCTTTCAAGTTCTAAACTCAAGATCATAAAAACATCATAAAAATATTATTCTTTAAAGTTTTGCATCAAGTGGAACTTTCAAGCTTTAGAGGCCTAACTTGTGATGGATTCACAACCCACCCTCAAGGTCCTCATCATCAAGCCATCATCTTAGTCCCACCTAGGCCATATGGCTGAATTGTTCAAAGAAAAAGGAAGAAGAAAACCAAATGGAAAAACTAGAGAAAATCCATGAAATCATCATTTTGAACCAAGAACAACACTTAGCAAAGCATAGAAATAAACTTAAAAACAACTCCCTACCTAATCTGATTTGAAGGAAAGGAAGAGAACTTGGTTTCCTTGAGTGAAATGAAAGAAAATATTCTTGAAAACTTGAAGAAAGAATTCAGCCAAGAGGAGGAGGAAATGAGAGCTTTTGGTGCTCCTAAAACTAGAATTTGTGTAAGTTATGAACTAAGCATCTAAACTATCTTCAAGCATGCCTATTTATAGAGATTTTGCAGCTCATAAATGGACAAAGGAAGGAAAGAAATCTGACCAAAAATTAGAGGAAAAAAATAAGGAAGAAAATCATTTTGTTTGGTGGCTTAAAACATGGAATCATGTTTTCATGATTCTTTGTTTTCATTCTTTGGATTTTTGTGTAATAATTTTCTGACTTATTACTCAATAATTTCGTGCATTACAGCCTTGTGGAAGAGGATTTTGTGTGTTCCATGTATTTTTTAGGTGTAGGCAAGGTATTCATGCAATTTAGAGAATTTACGGTTAAGGGTTTAAGTGAATTACTAAGCAATTTGGGTGTTTTAAGCAATTTTAGGTTCTAATCAATCTAAATAAATAATTTTGACTCTAGATTAATAATTAGAATTTAATAAGCTTTAATTTGAGCCTAATATTGCTTAGGTTTCGTTAGACAAATCAAAAATCTCAAAATTTGTAAAACTGCACAAAGAGAGGGGCAAAACGGTCATTTTACTTAAAATTGCCAGAGACCACCCGAGCTTAACCAATGGTTAATCATGGCTTAAAAACACCTTTTAACACATTTTAGTGAGGTTCGGGCTAAGTCGGCACGCAAATCGGAGTTAAAACGGCCAAGGGCGTTTTGGTCATTTGCGCGTGGAGCTCAAAATTAGGATTCTTCTCCTCTATTAACACACATAACACAAACAATCCCTTATTAACATCAAAACATCCCCTTGAGGATGGGTGGGGCCCACGATCCTCATTTTTAGTAAAATAACCTCAGGGGCATTTTGGTCATTTTACACGTACAGAAAATTGGGTTTGCAATACTTGCACGAATTGCTCCTAACTTCTCTTCTAACGTTATATTCCTTTATTAAGGATTGTTTGGTCTCAAATTTTATATAATATTTACCTACGGTAATTCGGTAATTCCTAATGACAGTAAAAATTACAGTAAAAATTGGGCGTACACCTACAACTTAGATTGGATTAGAAAAATGACACATTTGGAAGGCAAGCTGAGAAAGAAGAGAAGAAAGGAAGCAAGTCTAAGTCTACTAAAGTGAAAAGTATCTTAAGTGAAAAATCTTTAGTCTTTGGTAAACTAACTTGCTAGTAGAGATAAGGCAAAAGGAGGAGTATCCTCAGAAAACAAAATGGAAATAAGGCAAAAGTCCTTTTGAAAAATGCATCATTTCACATCGTCTTCCTTAAATTAGCTGGAATGATGGGGATTCCAGGCACAAAAATATTAGTTTTCCGAGAATGGATGTTTATCACGGAAAAACTAGCCTGGAAGATGAAAAGTTAGCCTGTGACTAAGTATTTGGCTGATGAATGGGTAGCAAGTGATAACAATCACGTGGATGATGTAGCCAATGAGAAATTAGCTTGAAACAACCTTGGAAGAATAAAATCTTTATCACAACTTTAAATGGTTAAAGGTTGGGTGGTTATAGAATGACTATTATTTTGATAGAAAGCTTAGTGTAACGCCCCAATTTTTACTGGAATTTTTTTACTGTCATTAGGAATTACCGAATTACCATAGGTAAATATTATATAAAATTTGAGACCAAACAATCCTTAATAAAGGAATATAACGTTAGAAAGAAGTTAGGAGCAATTCGTGCAAGTATTGCAAACCCAATTTTCTGTACGTGTAAAATGACCAAAATGCCCTGAGGTTATTTTACTGAAAATGAGGATCGTGGGCCCCACCCATCCTCAAGGGGATGTTTTGATGTTAATAAGGGATTGTTTGTGTTATGTGTGTTAATAGAGGAGAAGAATCCTAATTTTGAGTTTCGACGCGAAATGACCAAAACGCCCTTACGCTTTTTAACTTGATTTGGTGCCACTTAGTCGAACCTCACTAAAATGTGTTAAAAGGTGTTTTTAAGCCATGATTACCCATTGGTTAAGCTTGGTGGTCTGGGCAATTTTTAAGTAAAATGACCGTTTTGCCCCGTCTTGTGAGTTTTACAAATTTTGAGATTTTTGATTGTCTAACGAAACCTAAGCAATATTAGGCTCAAATTAAAGCTTATTAAATTCTAATTATTAATCTAGAGTCAAAATTATTTATTTAAATTGATTAGAACCTAAAATTGCTTAAAACACCCAAATTGCTTAGTAATTCACTTAAGCCCTTAACCGTAAATTCTCTAAATTGCATGAATACCTTGCCTACACCTAAATAATACATGGAACACACAAAATCCTCTTCCACAAGGCTGTAATGGCTGAAATTATTGAGTAATAAGTCAGAAAATTATTACACAAAAATCCAAAGAATGAAAACAAAGAATCATGAAAACATGGAAACATGATTCCATGTTTTAAGCCACCAAACAAAATGATTTTTCTTCCTTATTTTTTTTCTCTAATTTTTGGTCAGATTTCCTTCCTTCCTTTGTCCATTTATGAGCTGCAAAATCTCTATAAATAGGCATGCTTGAAGATAGTTTAGATGCTTAGTTCATAACTTACACAAATTCTAGTCTTAGGAGCACCAAAAGCTTTCTTCTTTCTTTCTCTTGGCCAAATTCTCCCTTCAGCTTTTCAAGGATATTTTGCTTCATTTCACTCAAGGAAACCAAGTTCTCTTCCTTTCTTTCAAATCAAATTAGGTAGGGAGGTGTTTCTAAGTTTATTTTATGCTAAGACAAGTTATGTTTCTAGCTCAAAAATGATGTTTTCATGAGCTTTCTTTTAAGTTTTCATTTTCAGTTTCTTCTTCCTTTCTTTTTAAAGTATTTCAGCCATATGGCCTAGCTTATGATGAGACCATGGTTTGATGATGAGATTCTTGAGTGTTGGTTGCAAAGCTTTCACAAGTTAGATCTCTAAAACTTGAAGGTTTCACTAGTTTCCAAAGCTTCTAAAATTTCAATTTTTCTTTCCTTATTTTCCTTTCATGGTTTCGGCCAAATGGCCTAGGAAGGAATGAAATGATGGCTTGATGATGAGGACCTTGAATATGGGTTGTAAATCCATCACAAGTTAGGCCTCTAAAGCTTGAACATTCCATTTAATGCAAAACTTTAAAGAATAATGTTTTTATCTTGAGGTTTGAATATGAAATATGTATTTTTCACTTTGTCTTGCTAAGATACATATATTGGGTTGAAATCATAATTTTCTTAAAGTCTTGAAGGAGCTCTAGTAAAGAGATCAAGTGAACTTGCATCCATGTTTAAGTTTATGTCTTGCAACCATATTTATTTTATGTCATAACTAAATTCTCAAGAATAAATAAATGAACTTGCATATCTCATGTTTAAATTTCAAGCTTGCATTTCATGTTTAAATTTCAAGTTGTCACTTAATCTCTAAAGATAATAAAGAAGTTGCATCTCATGTTTATTTTATGCTCTCACTTTATTTTATAATGGCTAAAGAATCAATGCATGGCATGTTTATTTTATGTCATCACCTAAAAATCCTAGAGCTCAAAGACTTGCCTATGAATCATAAGCGAAGAAATGAGATAATTGGAGTTAAAGAATTTATTCTTTAAGAAGTCTTGAGAATTGGAGCTTAAAAAAAAATGTAATTCTCTTCTCCCTCACCGTCCTATGCGGACTACCGCCGCTCCGGTTGCTTAAGATTCTCTTCTCCCTCTACTTGTCCTATGCGGATTACCGCCGCTCAGTTTCTTGCATCATGTTTATATTACAAGTTCTTGCATCATGTTTAATTTTCAAGTTATCACCTTAAATCTTAAAGATAAAGAAATGGAATTGCATATCATGTTTATAATTCCAAGCTATCACCTTATAAAGATAAGATTAAAATAAGGTTGCATAGCATGGTAATAATTCTAAGATGTCACCTAAATCTCTAAAGCTCAAGACTTGCTCCTTTTATCTTAAGTGAAAGATTTAATTATGAACATTCTTTCAAGTTATAAATCGGTCCCATGGTTAAGTTAGGCCTAAAGTCCTATGACTTCTTTCAAGTTTAACAAAAGAATTAGTTCTAAAAGAGTTTTAAAACTTTGTAAGAATTTTATGGGAAGCTAGTAATTTTATGTGTACTTAAAATGTGATTTGATGCTTATTAAGAATTTGGTGTCATTGATTGATTCCCTGGTTTGTATGTTATAGTTGCTGTTGCAAACAATGAAAACTTATGCATGAAATAAAGACATATTTTGTTCCTGGAAGAAAGTGTATTACTGTAAGAGTGCAATTTGGAAAGATTCTGGCTAAGGAAAGATTTGGTATTTAAGCGTGTCCATTGTGACCCACCTCTCTTCCTGGGAATCTCCAGATGCATGATTATAGTTGATATATATTATTCCAGAATAAGACTGTAAATAAGAAAATGTTAGAATTATTATGAATTGATATAACATGCAAAGACTTATTGGTGACTTAAAATTTATAAGAAAATGATCCTGGACCCATCAAACTATAGGTGGTGAAAAGGTGATTCTTGCCCCCTAACCTGTTCTCTCAAAAGGGTAGAGTTAGGACTTTAACTTATCAAAAAGGATAAGTATATGCTAGTGACGACTAGTAAGGTATGAGCTCATAACCTAGATTACTCCCAAAAGGGTGGAGTATAGGGTGGCCCAAGGAAAATAATGAGGATGATAAGATTTTAAAGTCACCTAAGGTACTAAAGAAATAAATTATGTGCACCATGTCCATGTGTAGCTATTATGATATTCTTCTGTGCATAACATACATGAGTTGATGATGAGAAATATGATGTTCTTCTATGCATGTTATATTAATGATGATGATGAGGAATATGATGTAATGATAAAAGAAAAGTTCATTATAAATATGACATGTTAAGATTATGATGCATTATAAGACGCATAATTAAAATTGGTCGAATCTCGGTAAAAGTATTTTCTGAACTTAAAATTTAATCTTCGTATGTTCACTATTTTATAATAACCCCGAGATTCTTGGAGACTTTGATGATGACACCGTAAGGAGATACCTACTGAGAATTCTTTAGTAAGATTCTCACTCCCTTTCCTTTATTTCCGTCATTGTCTTCAGATTTAGATGGCGACATTCGTCCTGTTCGTTGACACCCCTACTTGGGAATTCCACTATGATCCGTGCATCATTCGTATCACTTTGAAGGAAGGTGCTCGGTTCGTGTTTTATTTACGTAGGTCGTCCATTTGCACATCCTGTCCCCATCATTTTTCTCCTACTTCTCCCTATGGCGATGAAATGGTTTTCGAACATGCACGTCCACTTGATGAAAGAATGTTACGTTCTTATCCCGCCTCATCTCTGTCCATGGTTTCCAAGTATAATCCACGAACGATATTCTGAAACTATCCTTCAAAGGACCCTCCTACTCATGCTTATTCTGAGAGCTCTCCTACTTCTCCCACGTGTAAGAGAGGGTAGTGAGGAAAGTTGTTCAGCCGAGGTTAGCAAGAAGACCGTCCATGCGACCCCAGCCTGGTGCATCTCGTGTGCCCCCTTCCGAGGAAGCTCGTCGTATCGGGTTTCTTCCCCGTTTCCAAGACAGTGGCCCTAGAGAGTTTTTAAGTAGTCTTAAGAGTGTTATGCATTGTTTTAGAGTAGCCTTCCTTCAGCTTTTAAGGTTATCTAGTTTAAGGTTATCTAGTTTAGGGGCATGATTTCCTTATAAATAGTTTCCTATGGTGTGAATATGTAAGATATGATGTATGAACTTAACTCACCTTTTGAGTGAGGTTATTGTATATATGTTGTGATGTGCATTATGGATGTTATGTGATGGAGCCAATATGATATATTTAGATTCTTAAATGTCTTATTTTACTACGTTAATCGTTTATGTTATGCGCGCTCACGATTTCAATTATGTTAAAAAAAAAAGGGCTCGTAACTTCACTAAGTATTTTCAAAATATGATGAAAGAACCAAAGCAAAGAGTAAAGTCTAGTCATTAATCAAATTCAACCTAGGTGTATTTGGTTAATTACTAGAGTGTTACACTTAGGACTAGAGCTTCACGTGGCAACCTAGGTCTACCTAGTTAAGGTCATTTCATCCTGGAAAAGAGGGTGTTTCTAATTAAGAAATTTTCTAAGACTTTGAGGATACTTATCCACCCATATACAGTGTCTTTACATCTTGAAGCTCGACATGATTGACCTTGGCTCGATATCCATCAGTCAAGAACAGTTAGCTTTATAAGGAAGCTACCTTTCAGCCTAGGGAATGGGCCCCATGCTGGGCCTTGGCCCTGGATACTTGTCCACCCACAAATCACTTCTAGACTTTGATTGAAGGAGAGATGTGTTTCAAAATGTGGATGGATAAGCTTTGACCAAGTTGCAACCACTTCTATGAAAATGGGCAGTTGAGGAAAGTGGATTTAAATTCAAACAACGGAGGAAATGGTTGAATAATGGTCTAGGAGATTGCGGAAGAGTGTGGGAAACCTCTACAAAATAGGACACTTGGCAAAGCGTTGGTTGGCCTACAAACCAAAATTAGCCTAGGCTACTTACTAGAATTAGCCAAGGCTAGCCTATTTCACGCTAGGAGTTAGGTCCATAAGAAGGAATAGTGTTAGTGGAGTTAGTATTGAATAAGCTTCATTATATTTATAAATAGCCCCGTACTCAATTGGAAAAAATAAAACACACAATGAATCAATGACATTTATCTTTTAGCAATTTATCTTTACTTTCTCACTGTTACTTTTCTATACTTTTATTTTACAGTTTTTTACATTTAGTTTCATTAAACAATCTCTTCATATCACAACTAAATGCTTTTTGAAGTAGTTGGGAACCTATAGCGGAGAAATAGGGCCTTCTCTCTGTCAAATCGCCTAAGCTTTGGGCGATTAAAGTCTCGTGAAAAACGTAATAGATATTGACTTTAGGGTTTTGGCCATGATATGATTTTTTCTTAAAAGAGAAGATTAGCAGGTTGGTCGCTATCCCCAGGGTTTAACCCACTTAATTACTTGTAGGCTATGCGGTTGTCTCATATGTCCTGGAGAACGATCCTAGTGGCTAGTCTTTTGCGGTTGGTCTCATATGTCTCATATGTCACGGATAAGGACTTGCTTTGTGGGTTACAACACACATACTAGCTTTATTGACAATGAAAGTCAAGTATATAAATGAAAATTATTAACAAGTGCACTTAATAATAGAGGGATGCGACAAAGCCAAAATATTTCACATAATCTTTGACAAAAATCATGATATTGGTTCCCACTCATTCATCTAAGATTCAATAACATGTCATGTTATTTTGACTAATAAATTCTGACAAAAAATTTTAATTCCCTAATATTTTACTTGAAATTGTTAAGAAATTGAAAAGTAAAAATCTTGCAAGAAACTCAAAAGTGTCTAACATATTTTAAATATTTTATTTTTATGGGACATTTAATATTTCAAAACTTTTTCTTTTCAAATGATATTTTTATTTTTTAATAAGGCTCTTAAAATACTTCTTAAGAGAATTAAAAATAATAATAATTGTTTCAAATGTAATGAATACCGCATGATGTGTTAAGCATGACCTAAATATTAATAGGCCAATAAACTGGGATTTGATAAAGCATAAGAAGATTTTGCATTGGCATTTGTAGTGCAGGCGACATAGATGCCTATTATTAAAGTATAAATTATTAGCTTTAATTTGGCCATTAAGATCTTTTAAAATTTTTAATCCACTTCACAAAAAAAAAAAGTTAATGTTCGAGTTAGTAGTTCAAAATATATGTGAGTTATTTTGGTCTTGAAGATTTAGAAACCAATTTTTCAAATCATAAAATTCAAAATACGAGTCACATTAGTTACTAATTATTTTTTATTTTTCATGCCTTCACATTTTTGTTGGTGTGCCACATTAATTGGCCAGCTCAGTGATAAATTGATATTGTACTTTACCAATGCCAATTGAATTGCATGGAGATAAACTTAATTTGAGATGTAATATGAATTGTACATATAAGTAAAATTGTTAATATATTTTATGTATGCTAACAAATTAAATCTATTATTCAACCATGTTATCTCTAAGGCCACGTAAGATTGACATCTATCACCAATATGTTACTTAACATGACACATTAACAAAAACATGAAAACAAAGTAATAAAAATGGACCTAGAGATTAACTTGACTCATATTTTGTAATGTTAGGAACTATACAAAAAGATAATTTCTAAATCTTTGTGCCACGCTTGACAAATACAATTTTAGGGATTAACTTAAACATTCACTCGTGTAAAAAAAATTTATGATTATTTTCATTAAGAAAAAGTAAAAACAGCTAATTTGTCTTCTAATTTATTTTCTTAAATTTATCTCTTAAATAATAAATATTTTAAATTCATACTCTAACAATTAAAAATTAAATATGTTTATTTTTTCAAATGTTATTAATTAAATTGATTACATTGATATAAGGATCTTGTCTAAAATACTTTTTGAATCCATCGATTTATCATACCTTATTACAATTACCCAATTAATCCATTCAACATGTAGAGATCCTTCAAGGGGCTTTGAGGTCCACAACTAGGATCTTTTTCATTCCAAGACTTTAATATGATAATCTTATCTAAAAGTAGAGTTGACAAAAATAATAACAACCTAATCATTTATTGAGTTTTACTTTTAAATCTATTGATTGAATGATTGAATTTTGATGTATTTACATCATAAAACTTCTTTATGGAGTCGTTCAATATATATATATATATATATATTCACATTAGGTATAAGTCTTGTACATATATCTATTCACATTAGGTATAAGTCTTGTACACTTACACCTTTCAATAATTTTTCATAGAAATTGAATTTAGTTGATTCAATCGTTGAATTATGTGATATTATATTGACATTCAAGCATGCCAAATTTCAAAAAAATCAGATAACAATAGGCATATATTCTAATGATTGATATTTACTTATGTTTTCAAAAACATATTATCCGTCAAAATAAAGTGATATGATGAAATATCAAATCGTTTTTAATCATTATAAAATTTGACATATATGATCCACTTGGTAATAATATTAAATTCAACGATGAGATTGATAAAATTTTATATCTAAAAAGAATTTCAATATATATATATATATATATATATATATATATATATATATATATATATATGGAAACAAGATTAGAGTGTAATGGAAGAGAAAACACTTACAATTTTGAAAGAGTTCTTCAATATATTGATATTGATACAACAAGTATTACAGGATAAAGTGTTTGAAAATTATAAAGATGTGAGCACTTAGAACCATTTAAAGTTGTTTTTGTACACTTACTCCATTCAATGATAACTCTTTATTCAAATTGAATTTAATTAATCCAATCATTGATTTATGAAATATATAATTAATGATCATTCATGCCAAATTTCAGAAAAATTGAATATCAATAGATATGGAATTTAATAATCAATATTTACTTATATTTTCAAAAATATATTATCCATCAAAATAAAATAAAATGCTAGAGCTATCAAATCATTTTCAAATTATATGAAAATTTATATATTTTATAACCTTGATAGGAATTTTAAATCTGATAGTTGGATTGATGAGAGTTTATGTACAAAAAGAAGTTATTAGATGAAGTAAATTTAAAAGACTTATTTAGAGTAAATGAATTCACACTATATATATAGAAAATGTCATTTGTACGTATTGTGTATAAGATACTATGTAAAATCCCATTCGTACCATTGGATGAGGTATGAACCCTAAAGTAAGATCCATACCCCATCCAATAATAGATGATGTGTGAATTAATATGGTTTCCACACACAATAAATACAAATATCACACCTCATGTATATTTGTGTGCGTATATATATATATATATATATATATATATATATATATATATACGACTCAAGTGAGAGGGGTGATAGTGAGATAAGTAAATATTTGTTGTTAGATTTTATATGAATGATTAAGACTAAAATATAAAATCACATAACATTTTTAAATGATAATAGATAATTAATTATCGTTAATAATTTTTAATTATGACCATCCATGTATAGTTATATGACATAAATTTACTCATTTCACTATCATAATAAATCACTTCTCACTAAAGTCACACCCTTTGAACATGATAATAGTTAAATATACTTTATTAATATAATAATATATAATTAAAAGATTATATAAAAATAATTTACATTATTAATGTATCTAAATTAAGTTCTTAGGTCCAGTCTTTCATGCGATGAGCAATGTTTACAAAGATACAAACACTTTTGATTTTTGAAAGTTCTTAATGAACAAATATAAAATATATTTTTTTATGAGAACGAATATAAAATATTTATTACTTGAATAAAGAAATAGAACATATCTAAACTATTAAGATTGATCTACTATCAAGGGGTTTAGATAATATATATAAAAGTTTCTAAGTTTAAATTTTATTACGATAAATATAATTCTATAAGTACCAAAAAAAAAAAAAAAAGAAAGAAATAAAACACATCTTTAAAGGACTAATTTTTTTCAATGAGGGTGAAACGTGTGAGTAATACTCTTGAGGCGCAAAAAACACGGTGGGAACCAAATTTTCAATAGATGATTAAAGGAGGTCTAACTAATTGCCAAATGTGTCAGAACTTAGTGGTTTGAAAGGAGCAATATAACAATTGAAAACAAGTTAAAAGTAGAATCAATTTTTTTTTATTTAAAAAAAACTAAAACCCTATAAATTTTGACCCTCAATCCAAACCCCTGTGTGCAAATCTGTTTCACCGTCATCTGCAACCTATAAGTCGAAGCAGCCGGGAAGCGCAGATTCTAACACCTCACAAAAACAAAAGCCCTAGCACTTCTTCCACTATACCCCGTTCCCCTTCTTCTGCCAAAGCCTGGAAAACCATAACATCATGGATGATCTCGACAAAGCGATTCTCATCAATTTTGACGAATCAGGAACAATCGATGACAGTTTAAAAAAGCAAGCTAAAGTCTTTTGCAACGAAATTAAGGGGAAGCCATCGATTTGCAACATATGCATTGAGAAGCTGTGCTTTTCAAATCTAATCCAAGTCCAGTTTTGGAGCTTGCAGACTTTGCACGAGGCCATTGTGTCTCGCTACACTTCAATGACCCCTCAAGAGAAGCACGTGATCAGGAGCTCCGTGTTTTCGATAGTGTGCCTCGAAGGGGTAGACGGCAACAACGTATGTAGGGTTTTGGAAGGCCCCGCTTTCATAAAGAACAAGCTTGCCCAGGTTCTCGTCACTCTTATTTACTTGGAGTACCCATTAATTTGGTCTTCGGTGTTTGTTGATTTCTTTCCGCACTTGAACAAAGGTAATGTGGTGATAGACATGTTCTGTAGGGTTCTGAATGCCCTTGATGATGAATTGATTAGCTTAGACTACCCGCGGACCCCGGAGGAGTTAACGGTTGCGGGGCGGGTTAAGGATGCAATGAGGGAGCAGTGTGTGCCGCAGATAGTTAGAGCATGGTATGAGATTGTTTCCATGTATAGGAATGTTGATGAGGAGCTTTGTGCTGGGGTGTTGGATTCCATGAGGAGGTATATTTCTTGGATTGACATTGGGTTGGTTGTCAATGATGCTTTTGGCCCGTTGTTGTTTGATTTGATTCTGGCTGCTAGGCTGTCGGATCGGCTTCGCAGCGCAGCGGTCAGGTGCTTGGTACGGTTGTCTCTAAGGGAATGGAGCTGCGGTCGAAACTGTCATTGTTGCAAAGCCTCCAAATTAGCCGCGTTTTTAGGTTGGTGACTGAGGATGGCAATGTTGAGCTCGTTTCTGATGTGGCTGTGTTGCTTACTGGGTATGCCATGGAGGCCTTGGATTGCTTTAAACGTGTTGATTCTGGGGATGCAAGGGGACTTTCTTTGGACCTTTTGAATGAGGTTTTGCCCTCTGTTTTCCATGTAATGAAGAATGGTGAGCTGGATGTGACTTTTAATATTGTCCAGTTTCTTTCGGGTTATGTTGCCACTATGAAAAGCTTTACACCTTTTAGGGAGCAACAGCTAATTCATGTGGGGCATATATTGGAAGTTATCCCTGTGCTGATTCGTTATGATCTGGTATACCGTGTTAATCTTGATGTACTGGACAAAATTGGGAAAGAGGAAGAGGATAGGATGGCAGATTTCAGAAAGGATTTCTTTGTTTTGCTTCGTAGTGTTAGCCGTGTAGCGCCCGATGTGACTCGACTGTTTATTAGAAATTTGTTGACAAATGCTGTTTCAAGTTCCTCTCATAGCAATGTTGAGGAGGTGGAAGCTGCACTTTCTCTTTTCTATGCACTTGGCGAATCACTAAATGATGAGTTCATGCGAGATGGTAGTGGATTGTTGAATGAGCTGTTACCCATGCTACTATCAACAAAGTTTTCTTGCCACTCTAATAGGCTAGTTGCTCTTGTTTATTTGGAGACAATAACAAGATACATTAAGTTTATCCTGGATAATACTCCGTATATTCCCATGGTTCTTGCTGCCTTTCTTGATGATAGAGGTATACATCATCCAAACATCAATGTAAGCCATAGGGCCAGTTATTTGTTTCTGAGGTTTGTAAAATTGCTGAAGGTGAAGCTTGTGCCTTTCATACAGACAATTTTGCAGGTAGCTGTTAGACAATCCATCTGTTTTTTATTTTTTCTATATTGAACGTAACATAAAAACACTGTTTCAGCAATTGTTCTTTGTCCTGTGCATGGATGCATCTTGTATTGGTTGTTCCCGTCCTCCCACTATCTTCTTTATTATTTTGACCGTAATATTGAATTCTCAGAGTCTGCAAGATACAGTTGCTCAATTCACAAGTACGAATTACACAACTGAGTTATCAGGATCAGAAGATGGTAGCCACATTTTTGAGGTATTCATATTTCCTAAAATATCAGAATTAAGGATATTTCCGTGAAATCCTGGGTTGTTGTTTGTCCTCTGTTTTGTTAATTTACCTGACCCTTAATACTGTAATAGGCAATTGGCTTATTGATTGGAATGGAAGATGTTCCACCAGAAAAGCAATCTGATTATCTGTCTTCTTTACTCAGTCCTCTTTGTCAGCAGGTTATTCTTCACTTTAAAATTGTGAGATTTTGTATCAAGAAGAAATACTTAGCTGAGCTGGCTCATCATAACACTTGGTATTTGCTGTGTACATTTTTTCATTTGTCTATAATACAGGTTGAGGCATTGCTAATAAATGAGAAGTTATTGACATCTGGAGAGACTAATGTAAAAATTGCTGTCTTCCAACATATTATCATGGCAATTAATGCCCTCAGCAAGGTGCATTGATAATTTGAGTTTCTGCCTTTACTTTTCATTAGATAATTCTCTTCATTGCTGGAAATGTTTATAAACATTGATTTGGATGTATAAAGAGTACACATCCACATTTTTGTTTTTCCTCCCTTACCATTTTTGAGTGACCTGATCCAGGGCTTCAGTGAGCGTCTTGTGACTACCAGTCGCCCCGCAATTGGTCTCATGTTCAAGCAGGTATTTTATGAATTTGTTTTGGTCTTGTTGCTTGCAGTGCATATATGGCTTATCAGATGTGTATTCTCTATCATTTTTGTGGTTAAGAGACTGTTGAAAAGATTATGGATGAAAAATCTGTAGATTTTGTTCTATTGTCCAGAAATCATATTTTTAAATTTGCAAATGTGTAGGATGCATTTGTTTCTGATCTTTCCACAGAAAAGTGATGTTTTAAACTAAAAATTAAAAAAACCACTTTCCATAGCAATTATTCATTTTAGTTTATACTCAAAAGCTAAAAACCGCTTAAAATAATCTCATTTTGACTTCTGATTTGAAGCCAATATGAACAGCTTCTATGAAAAGTGGTTGTTTTACTTGAGAAAAATCACTTTTCTGTCAAAATGATTGAAAGAAACACACCCATAATTGACGGCTTTTGTTTGTTGTTTCTCTTTATACTTGGCTGCCCTTACATGTCATTCATGTCATTAGAGAATACTACTTTTAATAATATGAAGAGGAAAGATATAATTATGTTGAATTTTTTCTTACCCATTCCACTCCTTTTGGATGTTGCCCATTTATTTGATAAGTATGATTAAATTATTGTATATTAATGATTTTCGATATCAGGCTTCCTATTTTCTTGGTGCTTTCATCAAGGGTCAGTTTGATATGGGAGTAGAAATGAAGGAGAAATTTCATGGATTAGATTTGTTTGTAATTTTACACATTAGTTTAATACATGAAAATTTCTCCTGGACATGAAGCCCCATAACAGAGTCACCCTAATTGATAAACTTTTGTATTAATCCTATCTTTAATTATTTTGGAATCCTGTTTTCATGTCTCTAGTTTTTATTCTTGCTAAATCTTGATTTTCTTCTACCTAGACAATGGATGTACTTCTCCAAGTTCTTGTTGTCTTTCCAAAGTAGAACCTTTGCGACCAAGGTATGCATTGGATTTTTAAAACTGGATGTTATTTTTGGTTGACTAGTCAGTAGTTGTCACCTGATTGCATTCCATGTATGGTGTGTAGGTGACATCTTTTATACACCGCATGGTGGATACACTAGGTTCATCTGTCTTTCCTTACTTGCCAAAGGCACTGGGGCAATTGCTTGCAGAAAGTGAGGTACATATTTTTCCCTTTTTTTTTACAATCTTTCTTTTGTTTGTAATTTCTAGATCAAAGATTCTACATGCCTTTCTTTGCATTGCTATTGATGCTTGTTTGGTCATTGGGATTTATTTTATATTTTCAAATTTCTCCTTGTCTTTATAAATTTCTTCTTTTATAAAAAATTATCAGAGATTATTTTCTATCTAAGATGCTCATGTTATGTTGGTAGTTTTTGAAATTGGAATGTGATAGCAATGAGATTTATATTCCTTTTGCACCTGCTATTTCATAATTTGTTATTGGTATTAATGTATGATCCTGTTAGGTTTCATATGTATAGCAGTATATGCATGGTAACTGAAGTTTGGGTTCTCAGTGTCAAGTATGTATTATAGTTTCGATTTTCACAATCACCTTTTTGCTTCTTCATTATATATCATGAAGGCTCTTTGGCTCTTGTGAGTTGTCCTTTTCTCTAATGGTGGGGTGTCTGTCAAAGTGCATCATTAGCCTTTGGTAGATTTTACATCTAAAGCATGTTATCTTTGTCTCTGACTGTGTGTCCGCTTTTGTTCTATCTCTATTAAGTTTGTGGGAGATGAGTTCCTTTATTCTGTGATTTTGTCAGAATTGATGAGTGGATTCCTTTTTGGACCTATGTTAGTTTGTTAGCTGAGAAAGGGTGTAGATAGTAATCAAGGATGGAGTAGAAAGTAACTGGAATAATGTGTATGCATATAGCCTTTGTAGCATGTGAATGTGTTGTTTATGGGTGTTCAATTTTAATATATTTGTACTTTTTTTTATTAATGCAAAGGTCGGTATGTGTTTTCTTACTGTGGTAGATGGACAGATTTGAAACAGTCCTAATCTGTAATGACATCCATGTTTTGCTTGTGAATTTGGTTTTTTACTTGGTGAAGTTGGTTTTGTTTGTCTCCATCTTTTTGTTGCTTCTGTGTACTGCCTTTCATCCTGTCACTCTTTGGGTGTTTCAGTTTTCTTCAACTTATTTTCCATGGTCGTGCACAGAAAAGGATGAGAACTTTGTCATGATTCTAATTTTTCATCGCAGCCAAAGGAGATGGTTGGTTTTCTTTTGTTACTCAATCAATTATCTGCAAGTTCAATACTTTGGTGCGTGACATTTTGGAAGAGTTATTTCCGGCTGTTGCTGGTAGGATATTCAGTGTTATCACAAGAGATGCATTACTTTCGGGGCCCAGGTGCAGTAACCGAGGTATCAAAATGTTCATAAGTTTTCCTAATATATATATATATATGAAAAACTATATTTCTCCTTCCTTTTGATTCACTTCCATTAAATTTACTTGCACCATAGTAATGCTTTTCAAGATCTTGTACTGTGGTGATGGCTGTGCTCCTTTTTAAATGCATATTGTGGTGTATGCTTGACTTCCTAGAAAAGGGGTCCATGAAATAGAAAACATGATGGATCTCTGCTCTCTAGATTTGTGTAGCAGTGGAATCTTATTTACTTCTTGCTACTTTACATAAATATTCTGGTGTTCATATATGAAAAATGTGAGGGAAAAGATGTTTGCTGAACATTTAGCAACATTTTTAATGGAATGGGGTATTGGATATTTAGAATATATTACATGTATACATTCTAACATCATTATGATATGTGTACTGTAGGCTGTAGTATGGTATCTGATAGGAACCTGGTACTAGCTAAAGAAATAGATCAAATACTTCTCTGTATCTTGATGTAAAGTAGAATTCCGGTGGGGAATCCTCCTTCAATTTCTGAGTACAAATATGAAAATAACAAGATAGTAACAGCCTGAGCAATTAGACGAGCTCTTCACCCTCCCAAATCCCTTCCAAATTCTGCCTAAGCTGACAACTCAACCCTTGAATGCATATAAAGGACCCCACTCATCCCAAATCTCATGGAATCTTCTATTCTCTCTTCTAGTCAGCATAACTAACTTATTTTCCGTCTTCACTCTCTCTTTTTAGTTCCCTTACTCTGTTCATGCCTAGTCACCCTCTTCCTTGTATATACTTTAGTAATAGGAGACTGGGGTCCTAACAGTATCGTAGTATTGAATTTTTTTTGTAGCTATTGTTCGAGATTGGATGTGAAAATCCATCTTAGAAATGCATTTCTAATTTAACCTTTGATAATAATATTATTTTGTATTTTTCTTTGGTTCTCGTAGGAAATTCGTGAATTGCAAGAACTTCAGCAAACATTTCTTTCATTTCTTCATGTTATTGTTACACATGATCTATCTTTTGTATTTCTTTCCGCCAAAAGTAGAGAATACCTGGATCAAATGATGCAGCTGCTCTTGTTCTCTTCCTGTAATCATAAGGATATTCTTGTAAGAAAGGTATGCATAATTATTTCTCTTTATTTAACTGCAAGTCCTTATTTTTCCAGATTAGTACTTCTGACATAATCTAAAATCTGAATCTTACTTTCTATTTTCACAATTTAAGGCATGTGTACAGATTTTTATTAGATTAATTAAGGATTGGTGTGCCCTGCCACATGAAGAAAAGGTAGATTCCAATCACTTCTACTTAACCTGGTTTTTGACTTTTTGAATAAGCTCCTGTTGTCTTGTCATACTAAATTATTAGCTGGTTACAGGTTCCTGGTTTCCGAAGTTTTATGATCGATACATTTGCAACAAACTGCTGCTTGTGCAGTGTGCTGGACAGGTCTTTTGAGTTCCATGATGCAAATACTGTAAGTCTCTTTTTATTATTGGTTTTATACATTCTTTTGGTTGGTCGTTAAGGTTATGATCCTGTCGTCCAAGATCATTATGTTTATAATAAGATCTTTCCCTCTTTCTTGTATATAATCAGTAGATCCAGGTCATATATCATGGCAAAAAGTTGTGTTTTGGCTTGTCATTCCATGGTCTGGACAGAAAATATTTATAATTTGTTTGAGATTTATTGTTGTATTCAATGTAACACCGAAATTAGAATGATATTGTTCATTATTCACCCTTCTTCACAAAGGAAAATAAATTATCAGAGGATAGTACAAGAAAGCTCAGATTGCGTATTTGGCTCTGATAGGAACTAGGCCTATAGTTAGTGGGCCTTAGTAGTTGGGAGAAACAATTAGTTAGGAATTAGTAGTATAAAAGAGATGGTAGAGATGTAGAACGAGGAGTTGAGGATTTACTAGTTGAGAGTTTAGGGGTCTCTCTATTATCCCTAACCATTGTATTCCCATTTAGCAATAATACACATTTACTTTAGTTAGTTGATAGAACTGGATCAGAATATACATTGGAAACTAATAGGAACCTACATATAATTAGTGCATGGAAGAAGGGCAGATATGGAAATAGATACAAAAGAGAATTAGGCAGTAGTGGAGGGCACACAATTTTAACCAACTCTCCTGAGTTGGCATGGGGAGCGTGGTATGAGACTATATGTATGAGAGGGTGTGTGTGTGAAATGGAGACTGATTATTGGCTTAGGCATTAGGATAGTTGGATTGCTATAGTGTCCAGGCTCTTCTCATTTTTTGCATTTCCTATCCTCCTCTCTCTTTCTTCTTGGCTGAAAATCACACTCGATCTTAGCTCAAGGGTGTGAATAATACTTCATACTTCTTCAGTTCTTTGGTTTCTTTCTGTGGTTTCTATCAATGGCATTCAAGCTCCGATCTCGGGAGGTATGGGGGCCTCCTGTGAAGGTTGCGCTGGAGACTAGGATGGAGCGATTGAGAGGAAACTGGTTAAGGCTATGCGGATTGAGAGGAAATCACCATCTCAAACCATGGGGTGGTCTCGCAGTGGAGAGCGGGTTGGATGGCCGTGGAGGACGAAGGTGAATCGTAGCTCCCTTCTCACGCGGGAGGAGCAATGTCTCCTCCTTATTCTCGAAATGAATCTTCCAGAGGGAAGGATTCTTTTGGGGAGTAGGCTGCCTGACTCCTCTTGGAACGGTAGACATTCATGAAAGTACGATGGAGGACAAAGATGAGCAACCATGGACAGAGGCGGCCATCAAACCATGAGAGCTGGAATGTGGCAATCATCGCACAATAGAGAAGAATGCACGAGGAAGAAACGGAAAGAAGAATTCTTTGGTTGTGGACGACCACTGCGGAAGCCACCAAAGGCGGAGATTGCCGCAGCTAAGGTATTGGCGAAGGTGGAGCGGCCAAAGAAGCTCATCGGTATTGCATGAATGATGACCGACTAGCGTTGCTAAATTAGCTAGACTTGATTTCGTGGGTGGCAGCTGATGAGCTCCTACCAAATGCCGGCCCTCGTGGAGAAGGAGGTGAGAGCCAAGTTGCGGCCACCATACGCACCTCCAATTACTTAGAAGGCGTGACAGCTGTCAAGACTGCAATGAATGTGTGGGCAAAGACGGAGGCAGGTGAGGACAACCACCTCGGCTGCTGCGTCAAACATGTTCAACCACCGCCACCAAAATCGCCCGACTCGTCATAATTGCCGGAGAAACCTGATTGGAAGGAAGTAGAGGCGGCGGCGGTGCGCTGGCGGTAAGGAGTTGGTGACGGTAGAGGTTCAATCAAGGAGGGTGGTTGTGCAACATTCCCTTGCCAACAGCTGCGCACTCTAAAGAGAAAAGAGGCAATTGGGTTTCGGGTCAAACTTTGACCTAATGGGCTAGACCAATCTTATTAATGAGAAGAAAACAGGATCAAAAGGGATGGAGCCCAAAATAAGGATGCTGCCCAACTAATGAAGGGTCATGAGAACTGGGCTGAATTGATATTTAAGGAGCCACTTCAATTGCTGGACTTAATAGGCCAAGCCCAACTTGGTTTGGAGGAGTATTATCAGAATCAACACACTATGTCTTGAAGTTAAAGGGCCAAGCCCAAAAGGAAGAAAACACACCACATGAGCCCATGTTGTGGATGAGAAGAATTTGGTCCAAAGAAAGAAGTCATACCAAGTACAACAATCAGAAGTCTGTATTATTAAGAGGCCCAGAAAGCAACATATCCACTACTTAACTCCAAGTATTTGACGGTGAGAGGATTGAAGATGGTCAAGTTGCATATGCTAGAATTGCACGAGATGCAAATGCTGCCATGGTAGAACAGAAAAGGGGTGTCTTGAAATTAATAATTCTAGCCCAAATTGATGGGACCACTGCACTAGAGGTGGAGGTAGGAACAGATCCGCACCAGCAGCTGCGCAAGGAGGGATGGGGAAGGAGCTAGATGGTTTACAGTAAATATGGGGCTCTAAAATACCAACAAATTCTTCTGGGAACAGGTTACAAAGAGGGCTGGGAAATTTCTTCTCAATATTCTCCTCAAAGCAGATTCGACAGGATAAATGTGTCTCCCATACAATTACCAAACTCCAATATGGAAGCCATTTTCTTGCATCAATAACAATAGCTGGGTGTACTAAAAGTGGTAACCACCTTTTGTTCATTATGTGCCTAGTTAAATCCAATCATCACCTAATGAGCTCTAGCAAACAACTTTGGATTGTCTGTGCTATTAAATTGTTCCCATATATGTTCAGACGAAGGAGTAGTATGATTGCACCTAAAGATGAAGGGACTTTCAGCAGTGCCAAAGGAGATTACATAATCTTCCATGATTTCATTACTGTTAATCCTTTTCCACTGCATCTGATTGGTATTTAAAATTTCTAGCATTCTACTATGATGGTTCTGTTCTTAAAAAAGATGACTTTTGTGCAGCAAGAGCCACCCCATTCACTAGTGAAAGAGTTGGCATAGATCTGCCCAAGTATGGACTTGAATCCTTTAGTTTGGATAAGATGACAGAGGTTGAGGATTAGAGTGATTGGAAGAAGATTGATTTCCCTCACAAGAAGTTAGAGCTCCCTCCTATGCTTTGCTTCTTGCTGATGGAATGGGGTGCACAAAACAATGGCAGAATTTTTCTACTGGTGCAGTGGCTAAATGAGTTCCCAAATGATGGACAGCAGCATAGAGCAATTGATGATCAATGGATTAATGAATTCTCAAGGGTGAACATTATAGCTGGGCAGAGAGTGGGGACAGCAGGTTGGTGAAACAGCTTCATGGGAGAACTCTTCTGATAACTGGGCACAAGAGGGTGATGAGTACATAAATGAGCTAGTTGCTGTCAGTACCATGTTGATTTGCCTTAGTGTGATTCTCCTGCGGCAGAGACCTTGCAGGGATTGTACCCTATCAATGCCATTTCTATTGCGAGAAAACTATGCAATGAGGAAGAATGCTTATAATCAAGATTGGTATCTCAAATGGTTGTCAAGCTTGCTGGAGAAACAATAAAGCCATATGATCAAGTTGTTTGCCAGAGAATTGTTGAGAATTATCTGACTCTGAAGCAGGGAACAGCAAGCATCCTTTCCTACCCAGGTGGAAGACTTCTGTTTCAGCAATGTTGTGTTGCTCTTCCAAACTGTTCTTTGCAAACCTTCATCGTTCATTTCCCACATATGTTAGAGCTGAGAAGAACCATCTAGTTCTCAAGGTCTTGGAGTACCTGCGTTGCTGCATATGGATCAATCTCACTTGCTCCTTTGGTTTTCTTTTGTTGAGGATGCTCCTAAAGCTGCCATGGATAGCCAGACCCTAAATGCATTGTTCAACCATAGAATCTATGATTGAAGTTTATTAGCTCCACCTTGAGGACAAGGTGGAAGTTTAGGGGGAGAAGTATTGTTAGGAACCTACATATAATTAGTGGAAAGAAAGGGCAAATAGGAAAATAGACACAGAGAATTAGGCAGTAGTGGAGGGCACACAATTGTAACCAACTCTCTTGAGTTGGCATGGGGAGTGAGGTATGAGACTATATGTATGAGAGGGAAGGTGTGTGAAACGGAGGCTGATTATTGGCCTAGGCATTAGGAGAGTTGGACTGCTATAGTGTCCAGACTCTTCATTTTTGCATTTCCTATACTGTTTCTCTCTTCTTCCTTGGCTGGAAATCACATGATCTTAGCTCAAGGTGTGAATAATACTTCA
This sequence comes from Dalbergia oliveri, assembly GCA_030441495.1. NCBI lineage: Eukaryota > Viridiplantae > Streptophyta > Magnoliopsida > Fabales > Fabaceae > Dalbergia > Dalbergia oliveri. The sequence continues at coordinate 1,499,588 of JAMLFY010000021.1, forward strand.
TACTTCTTCAGTCCTCGGTTTTTTATGTGGTTTCTATCAGAAACTAAAGAAAATGTGTATTATTGATACATGGGAATATAATGTATAGAGATATTCAAGAGATCGCTTCCCCCTGAAATCTCAACTAGTAAATCCTCAACTCCTCCTACGTCTCCACTATGTCTTATACTACTAATTCCTAAGTAATTGTTTTTCCTAACTACTAAGGGCCCACCAATTATAGGCCCAGTTCCTACCAGCTTGGATCTATTGCTTTCCTCAAGGGGGTTTCAAGGGAGCTTCTATTACTTTTATGCAAAGAGATTCAGCTGCTTTGCATCTTTGAGCCACTTTGGGTTGTTCTCTCTTAACTTTTAAAGAAGGATTTCTTATTCTTCCCCTATATGTACTTACCTCTATTTCTTTCTAATGGTATATTCTTTATTTATATTGAATAATTTTTTAGGCTTAGATGTAGTTTTGATCCTCAAAAATATAGTGAATTTCAGTTTTGGTGATTATTTGTTTTTTCTTTTTATTTTGGTTCCTCTTGTTTTAAATTTTAGTCCCTAGAAATATTTAAGAAAATACATTTAGTGTTCAAAAGTTTTCTTTAGTCCTTGTAAATATCACCACTTAAGAACTGGGAATGCAACAGGTACCATAACCAAACATTTAAAAATACTTAGATTAAAATAGAAAAAATAATTTTTAGGACCAAAATCAAAATTTACAATATTTATAAGGAGTAAAAACCTATTTTTAAGTCTTGTTTTAAAAAAAAATTATTTTGTGATTGTTTGATAAGAAAGTTCTGTAATTTAGAGAAGTTGGTTTATGATAAATTCAGTTCATTGTCTTATAGTGCTTTGCATTGACATTTTATGCCAATTTTTGGTACTCATTTTCATCTTTACTTTTATCATCTGTTTTTCTATTAGGTCATTTTGTTTGGAGAAATTGTATTGGCTCAGAAGGTCATGTATGATAAATTTGGGGAAGATTTTCTTGTTAATTTTTTATCAAAAGGAATCTCTGCTGCACATTGTCCCCACACCTAGCAGAGCAATATGGTCAAAAGTTGGGTAATGAAACTTTCTTGGAGCTATAGTATCATAAAAGATTATAGTGCTCCAGCTGAAACTTTTTTTGTTGCCTTTTGTCTTAATGTTCTGTACTTTATCTTTGTCTACATGTAACTTCGATAAATTCTTTTGTGCTGGGCCCAAAGGTTTCACCTCTTCCTGACAATTTCCTTCTGCAGGGTACTGATATTAAGGAACTGAAATCATTCTATCAGTCTCTCATAGAAAATTGAGACTGCAGCAGAATGGAAGCCTTGTTTTCAGATAGCATATTTGTGTGTTGGAAAAGTTAGGCCTCTTCCCTATATAGCTCTTTTTCTTGTTCATCTCGTACACGGGGGCTATAATTCCTGTCTGCAAAAGGTAAGAATGCTTTTTATGATTTAAAGATTAAGATCTACTTTTGTATATTCCCACTCAACAGTGCGGTCATGGTGGTGATATTGCAGGGTGGTGTATAAAGCTTTTGTGTGCCCATTTTGTAGATGAGGAATGAATATTATTCCCCTTGCCCAAATTTTGATGAGTTCCACTGCACTCTGCAACCTGACCAACAAGTAAAGTGGCTCTGATATATTTATATTCTTTGACCAACAGTTGTAAATTTTGGGGGAATTCTCTAAAAAATTGAGTTGCATCCTTTTGCTTGAAGCAGCTCAAATGATACCAAGATGTTGGTATTTGATCTGTGTACGTCTTCTTTTTTCTTAATAAATCAGTTTTCCTTGAAATCTTCCTCAATTCTTTATTCGTTGGTATGTTCCTAACTCGGTTCAAGCATTTGTCTTTGCTCGTTGAAATTGTGATTTTCGTTTTATAAAAGTTGAAACTATGATTTAATCATTACGGCCTTGTACAAGTTTCGAGAAGGCAAGATTTGAGGTTTATACGATTTTTCAATTTATATTTTTCTTAATTTGTTGCTTTATGTTTCAAGTTGTTTTTAATTTGGTCTCAAAACAATTGTTGCTACTCAACGGGTGGAAACTGCTAACGTGGAACAATCTATGTTAAATTCACCTGTGTCATGACAATATTTTTATTTTAGGTGAGTTTTGTGATATCCGATTAAATTTAGGGATGGAATCTCATACTCAGTGTAAGCCTTCTATTGATAAATGGGGCATAGAGGGTCCACCAGATCATTCCATGGAAGCACATTTGCTATTTGTGATACATGCCCAGCTGTATCAAGTAATTCGCAAATAAACCCCGTGCCCCTCCGCCAAGTCCATCTGTTCCTCTTTCACCTCCAACTGCAACGCCAATCCCACACCACCTTGCTGTCCTTATTGATGGAAATATGAGAAGATCAAGGAGAGACCCAACAAAGAGATAGAAAGAAGTTTGATAGGGGAATGAGTAGCTGAATAACGAGGAGGAGAAAGCACTGTGTTGGAATAACTTCAAAGAATGTCGCATTGGCATCACTGTGCCAATACTGCCAGTTGCTAGGACCCACAACAAATCCACAAAAAAGTAGGCTTTTGACCTTTTAATTTTTCATGTCCCAGCTGAGATTTTCGAGGCTTTTGGTTTATTTGTGACAAGGTTTGAATCAGTTTTTCACAATTACGTTTTTGATTCAAAAGTGCTCTGACAGTGGGTGTTTCTCTGGCTAGCCAATGTGCTTGGTAAGATGACTGGGAATCACCACATAATTAGACGATTGGAAAAATTAGATGGAATCACATAGGTTGAGGATGGTGACAGGTGGCCACCATTCCAATCAAGAGATTGGTGACAATGGCGATGAGGCGGTGCGGTAGGAGCCGCTCGATGAAGCAATGGCATACATCCCATACAGGCAATTCAAAATAAAACGATATTTTGAAAAATTTTAAGTTATTTACAATATGGGTCTTGAGGTATATTGTGAATCACCTGTAGAATTGGGCCTCTATCAATATGATTTTATAGGGTGAGTAGGTGGGTTCTGCTACCACGTTCACCAATAGAAGGTCATTTAAAATGAGGTTTCATATCCTTGATTTTAATTGATATCACAAAACTCACTTTTTTTTATATGAATAATTAATTTATAAATAGGTCAAATAAATCGAAAGATAAATAATGTCGTAGGGGGTCTTCAAGCCACACTGCCCCCTAGGAAAATATTTAGCTTTTAACACTAAGTTGACAAATGCATTGGATTCTCAATGATTTTCCAATATTGTTTTGCTAACATGGCAATATGGAGATTACTCTAAAGTCCTTCCCCTCCCCACGCCTCCTTAAGCCAACACATCTTTCCCAATCAACCTAGTGAATTTTGCTCTTATCCCTTTTCGTACCCATCAAAACTTGCACGTTAGCCCCTCCAACTCTTCATAGAGTGAAATGGGAATTTGAAGAATAACATGGTTTAAGTTGGGATGGCTTGGGCAACTGCTTTTATAGAGACCTCATTCCCCTTTTGAGGCGATTCTCCTCCTACCTTTTACCTGCTTCCAAACTCTTCCTTTAAAGACTGAATTGACTTGTTCTTTGTTCTCTCTATAACACTCTAATATTTAACCAAATACACCTAAGACGTATTTAAGTTAACTATTAGATTACTGATTTACTTGGTTCTAAATTTTAGTAACTTTCAAAATACTTAGTGAAAAATACGAGTAATTTTTTTTTAATCTTTGAAAACAAATATCAGCAGCACATGCTAAGCAAAACCTTCGCTTGCACTCATACGAAATAATCATCATGTAAGAATACACATATATCCAACACACAACGCACATCACAAGCATAAACACTTCATACATTCATCATCATCATAACACACACACACACACACACACACATATGTAAGCGTAGATACTAATCGTTCCCATCATACACACCAACACATAATACTAAGTAAGTAGCATTCGCACCAATAGAGGTTGGGCTAATACAAATAATTCGACAAGTTAAATATAAAGAGGAATATAAACATATATAGTATGGCAAAACCCGTTAGTAATGGATAACCCCATGGCATACAAACAAACTAAGGGCTATCCTCTCTATAGAAACGACATGATTGCTCCAAAGTAATCCTAGCTCCAAGAATGTTGTTGAACGAAGGAGGAAGGTAACCAAGCACATGAGCAGAGTAGATAAGTGTGGCGAAATAACCAGTTGGAAGAACATGATCACTTTTACGTTGACATGTGGCTCCCCTCTGAACATGCGTAGTCCTCTAATCGTGTAGGCACAGTGGCCTCGCCATTGTTACTACTACCCACCTCCATGGGGACTATGGGTGTGTAATGCCCGATTATCCTGTTTGAGTATAAATGACCAAATTGCCCTGAGGTCATTTTTCCCAGAATTCAACAGTCAACCTTGCCGAATGGGTCAACTCAATGTTTGAAGGGGTTAGTATTGTTATGAATACAAAGGTGAAAATCTCGTTTTCTAAACTTTCGGCTCAAAATGACCAAAATACCCTTGCGGTATTCTACACGGGTAAAAGGTGGTTAGACAAATTTCCAAAAGTTTAGAATGATGTTTTTAGTAATGTTTGATGTAGTAAGACTCGGAAGGTCAGGAGGTTTTAGTGCAAAATTACCATTTTGCCCCTAGAACGTGTCCAGTGAGCCTAATGACGCAATTAAGCAAACCTAAGCAATATTAGGCTCTAATCGAAGATTAATTTATTTCGATAATTAATCTAGAAAATAATTTATTAAGGTTAATTAGAACCTAAGATTGCTTAGTTAAACTCTAATTGCATTCTTTAATTCAAGATTCCTAGTCATGGAATCTTGAATAGTATTTTCTCTCTCCAATTCCTTAAATTAAGGAATTGTGCCATACCTCATTTGACCAAAAAAATTATTTTAAATTACTAATCTAGTAAGATTGCCCTCCTAATCAAGTCTTGACACTCCTAATTACCCAATTACCTCACCTAAACATTTCTTACAACTCCTAACCAAAACCTTAATCAAAGAAACACCTAAACCACAATTACATGAACAAATTAACCTCCCCCTTGGTTGCACAAGGCTGGCCAAATCCTCACCCAAATGAAGTGTCACATGTTGAATTTTCTCACTCAAAGAGCCATGCCTTGCCCATACTTTTGCCCATACTTCACCATGCTTGAACCCATACCCAAAGCCATACTTTGTAAGAGATATTTTCCTCCCTTTCCCTCCCATTTGGCCGTCGGCCTTCTTCCTCTTGGCAGCCTCATTGTGCAAAATTTCTATAAATACCAAGCCTTGAAGAACCTTGATACACTTTAGATCATTTGCTAAGTTAGTTGTCTTGCATTTTCTGCTTTTTCTCTCAAACTTCTCTTCATTTTCTTCATTTTCTTCTACCTCTTAAAGAATCCTTGCCACCACCATAAACCACCACAAACAACCATAAACCACCACTACCTCACCTTAAACCATCTCCTAAACACTTAAACTTTCCATTTCCAAGCTTAGAAACTCAAGGAAAAATCATTTCCTTTGAGTTCCCCCTTGGCCGAATCCATCATCACAATCCAAGAGGAGATTTTGTCTTCTCAACTCTTCAAGAACCAAGCTTTCTTTCTTTCCATTTCAAAGACTTCCTTAGGTAGGGGTTTTGTTCTAAAGTTTTGCTTGTTTTCCTTAAAGAAAGTTCTAGTTTTCTCTTGGTTCAAACTCCTTTCTTTCTTTCCTTTTCATTTTCGGCCAAGAGGCCATTTTATGAAAATAACATGAGCTTGATGATGAGGTTTCAAGATAATGACTTGTTGTTGTCATGTGAGAAACCTCTAAAGCTTGAAACAACTTGGTCTTGGACCATACATGCTTGTGTTTCTTTCTTTCTTTAGTTTCATTTCGGTTCCTTTTCCTTTCTTCTTAAATGATTTCGGTTTCCTTTGCCTTGGTTTGAACAAAGTTTGCTAAAAATGTAAAGTAGATCACAAAAGTTTTGTTAAAGAAAATTAATCACATGATTTCAAAACTTAGGCTTAAGCTACCAACCTTAAAGTTGGTCGGCCGTTCTAAGAGTTTTACTAGATTGAAGCCCATGAGCAATAAAATAAAGAATATGACTTAGTTCTTGTAGTTTTGTTTAGACAAAGTGTTGAACTTTGTGTCCATTTTCTTAAGCTTGATGATGAAGTTCAAACCTTAAGACTTCTTTGAAGTCTAGGTGCTAAGAACTCTAAAGCTTGCCTTATGATACATAATGGGTTGGGATTTTGTTCCTTTAAAGTCTTGCAAAGAGCTCTAGCTAAGATCTAAAATAAGATGCATTCATGTTTACTTTAATGCTTCTTGCAGCATGTTTATTTTCAAGTCATCACTAAACAACTTAAAGATTAAAATAAGAATGTGCATCCTCACTAATAAATCTCAAAGCTACCTATTTCAACCTTAAAGTTGATTGTTGATTGGGGTAAACACCTCAAGAGGCCTAGAGCACTAAAATAAAATTGAACCTTGCATCTCATGTTTACTTTCTTATCTAGTAGAAGCTTAAACTTCTTAAAGATAATAAAAAGGTGCATCTCATGTTTACTTTATGTCTTCACTTTACTTTCTAATGAAGAATAAAAATGAGGTGCATAGCATGTTTAAGTTTATGTCATCACTTTAATGATCTAGAGCTCAAGACTTGCAAGTATCCTATGTAAGGTTTTAAGAAAATGTTGGCATTCTCAAAGAAGCCATTCGGCCTTGTGGTGATGATGATGGACTTAGCATGAGTTCCTCTAATCACAAGTGTCCATAGTTCATGTTTTGTAATTTTTCCAAGCTTAGGAGCACCTAAGCAACATTATGAATAAAATTATATACTTTAAATCTATTTTATGAACAAGTTAATTTAGCTACTGACCTCATGTGTAATCATGATTTTAATGAAAGGATTTGAGTTCCAAAAGAGTTTTGAATCCTAGAATTATTCCAAGAGAAAACTAGCAACTTGTATGCATTTAATTCATGAGATTATGTGATTTTATGGGCTTATGATTTTGGTTCTGCCCTTCATGATTGGCTACTGTATAAATGCTGTTCTAAGGTGTTAAAATGTGTAAAATTATGTTTGAGTGAAGCAAGGATCGATTTAGAGAAGTTAGAAAAGAATAAGTAACTTGAAAGGATTAGAAATGAAATTCTAGAACACTTAATGCATAAAAATGAAAATCTGTTTCAGCATGATTAATTCAGGGATAAATGGTTCATAATCAGTAAGACATGTATAAAATCCCTTCATAAATGATTAGGTATTAATTTCTAAACTTAAGGTGATGATAAGACAAATAGGAAATTCTAGCACACTTAGACATGGCAAAACATAATTTCTACTTCCAAGCATAGTAGATTGAGGAAAATGGTTTACAACTAGAGAACATGCCTAAATCTCATAATTGGTTTAGGAATTGATTATGGAGCCTTAGGCGAAGACGGATCTTAAAAAGGGTCAAGGAGATTCTGAGCCCTGTAAGTATATGATATTTTTCTGCCCTTACATGTACAATGCTGTTTGGAATTTTAGTGAGTTCAAATCTTAGAGAAAAGTTTAAGTGATAACCTCTTGAGGGTAATAAAATGTAATGCGGATATTAGAATGATTAGAAATAAGTTTAAGACCGTAAGGGTCAAAGCATAAGATACTATGAGATAGGAAGCCGAGTGAGCATATTTATGATGATGAACCTCGAGCATATTTATGATGATGTGATTATGTTAATTCCTTGAGCATGAAACTTTATGTGTATGATTGGCATGTTGATGTGATGAAGTGTTATGCCTTAATTTAAGATGCATGAGGTTTCGAAATATGAATGAGATTGAGGAATATGCTCTTGTGAACTAGAAAGATATTGATTTGAGAAAGTTCCATGAAAATGATGCATGTGATTGAGATTATGTGGCATGACTCAATTTGAGGAAATTGGAGAGTAGTGGTGTTATCCTGCGAATTTCCGTCAAATTTGAAGGACATAAGAAATTTTGAGAAATATGATATTTAAGGTGATACACCGAGACATACTTCTCCTGCTAGGATGAGGAGAAGGTAGAACCATGAGGGCATAGACATTTCACATGCCAAAGCGGACAAAGCTCGTTGTCTTAAGCCAAGTCGATACGTTTCAAAGAAGGAAAAAGTCCCATGATGGGTGATCCTAGGCCCCCTACCCCGTACTCTAAGAAGTCGGGATTATGATGGATTATGATTATGATTATGTTTATGATTCGCTTATCAAGAGGATAAGTAAGAACTAGTGACGACTAGTTAAGGTATGAGCTCATAGCCTAGTTTAAGGGTGCGGTTACTATTATGTTTGGTGTCACAAGTATGAGGGAAAGATGTTCAAGAGAAAGTTACATGCCACTATATGTTGTTTGATTATTGTTTGATTTCCTAAAGTCCTGCCATGCATCATGAAACTTATGCCATACATGCATTAAGATTCATTATAAAAGACATGGACCTTGGATAAATATCTTGTGAAAACCTCATAATGAACCTATGCTGTAACCTTTTATAATAAACCCAAGGTTCCTGGGAATAAACGATGACACTAGGATAAAGGAGGTTTTTCCTCCTTAAGATTCTTTAGCAAG
>JAMLFY010000021.1:1508695-1557786 GCA_030441495.1 Dalbergia oliveri
AACACCTAATAATTAACCCAATACACCTAGGCAGGATTTGATTAATTACTAGACTTTACTCTTTGCTTCAGTTCCTTAATCATGCTTTGAAAATACTTAGTGAAATTACGAGCCATTTTTTTTTTAAACATAATTGAAACGTAGCGCGCTAACGTGAATGATTTAGCAAAATTTAAAAGACACATAGGAATTTACAAACATCACATCATAATATATTGGCTCCATCATATAACATCCATAATTACATATCATATAGATATTTTGCCTACCAAGAGAATAAGACTAAGTGTAGGCAATCTAACAAAACATAAATAATATATGGATGGAAGGACATCCATTAATGGCACCTAGTAATAACACTCCAGGATAGGGATAGATATCTAAATATACGAGTGAAACTAGCAGGATCAAGTTTAGCTACCCGTGAGCCTCAATGTGATTCACGAACGCTTCCTTCTATTTCTAAGACGAGATGGAAAGAAAATAGAGGGAGTGAGAAACTTATAAAAAGAATCTCAGGAGGGTACTCACCTCATGATGCATTGTGTCATCATCATCGTCCCCAGGAACCTCGGGTTATTATGAAATAGTGAGCATGCTAAGATTGATTTATTAAGTTCGAAAATATACTTTACCGAGGTTCGTCGTTTTAATCATGCGTCTTATAATGCATCATAAACTTAGCATGTCATGTTTATAATGAACTTTTCCTTTCATATATAATAACATAGTTATGCATAAAATCACATCATATTCCTCATCATCATTTCATAATACTATGCATAGCAGAACATCATATTTCTATCATCATCTCATAAATACTATGCATAGCAGAACATCATATTCACATAATGCATTTACTTAGTTTCTTAGGTGACTTAAAGTTACTTTCATCATCATTTTCCTGGGCCACCCTATACTCCACCCTTTTGGAGTAATCTAGGTTATGAGCTCATACCTTACTAGTCGTCATAGCATATACTTATCCCTTTTGATAAGTTAAAATTCCGTCTCTACCCTTTTGAGAATTTACTAGGCAAGAATCACCTTTTCACCGCCTATAGTTTGATGGGTCCAAAGGATCATTTTAATGAGATCTTTCACCACTATAGTCTAATGGTTAAAGGGTCATTCCTCATATATTTGAAGTCACCTTTAAGTCTTTGCATGTTATATCATAATACAATTCTCTCAATTCATAATCATTTATAACATTTTCTCGTTTATAGTCTTATTCCTGAATAATATATATACCAATGGAATCATGCATCCGGGAGATTCCCAGGAAAGAGAGGTGGGTCACAATGGACACGCTTAAAATACCAAGTTTTTTCCTTAAACCTTTCAATGATACTTTCAGGAATATACTTTCTTCCAGGATTAGGGTAAATTTTTAAATAACAAGAATATTTCATTATTTCATGCATAAGCATTCTCATTGTTTGCAACAGCAACTATAACAGGAGCCATGAATCATTTAACAATTAAAAATCAAATATTAATAAGCATCATCATAAATCCTTACTGAAGTCTAATAATTGAAACTCTAGAATCAGGGTAACCTCAATTATCAAACTAATTAATTATGCATCTAAGGGATTAATTACCATCATTACCATTAATCATAAGCCTTAAAGACATTATTAAACCATATGAGGCGGCATAGGCAATAAATCAAATATTTAAACGATTGCTTTATGAAGCTAATTTCACTTCTAACATGCATAGAATTATTCCTTATCAATAAACATAATTATCACAACTTCAAACATATTAAATCATCATCATTTATTGGTACTAATCTCATATCAGAAGCCGAATCATGAACCTCATATAATTGTATAAAATCACATTTTAAGTGAACATAAAATATTAGTTTCCCGTATAATCCTTGCAAAGCTTTAAAACTCTTTTAGAAACTAATTCTTTTTGCTAAACTTGAAAGAATCTTCATAATTAAAATTCTCACTTAAGATAAAAGGAGCAAGTCTTGAGCTTAAGAGATTTATGTGATATCTTAGAATCATAAACATGCTATGCAACCTCATTTTAATCTTGTCATTATAAGGTGATAACTTGGAATTATAAACATGATATGCAAATCCATTTCTTTATCTTTAAGATTTAAGGTGATGACTTGAAAATTAAACATGATGCAAGAGCTTGAAATATAAACATGATGCAAGAAACTTGAGCGCGGTAGTCGCATAGGACCAGTGGAGGAGAAAAGAATCTTAAGATTCTGAGCGCCGGACCGCATTGGACCCTGAGGAGAAGAGAATTATTATTACATCTTTTTAAGCTCCAATCTCAAGACTTCTTAAAGAATAAATTCTTTAACTCCAATAATCTTATTTCTTTGCTTGTGATACTTGGGCAAGTCTTTGAGCTCTAGGATCTTTAGGTGATGACATAAAATAAACATGTCATGCGTTGATTCTTTTAGCCATTATAAAATAAAGTGAGAGCATAAAATAAATATGAGATGCAACTTCTTTATTATCTTTAGAGATTAAGTGACAACTTGAAATATAAACATGAAATGCAAGCTTGGAAATTTAAACATGAATATGCAAGTTCATTTATTCATTCTTGAGAATTTAGTGATGACATAGAAAGTAAACATGGTTATGCAAGGCATAAACTTAAACATGGATGCAAGTTCATTTTATTTCTTTACTAGAGCTCCTCCAAGACTTTAGAGAAATATAAATTCAACCCAATATATCTTAGCAAGACAAAGTGAAAAATACATCTTTCAAGTTCTAAACTCAAGATCATAAAAACATCATAAAAATATTATTCTTTAAAGTTTTGCATCAAGTGGAACTTTCAAGCTTTAGAGGCCTAACTTGTGATGGATTCACAACCCACCCTCAAGGTCCTCATCATCAAGCCATCATCTTAGTCCCACCTAGGCCATATGGCTGAATTGTTCAAAGAAAAGGAAGAAGAAAACCAAATGGAAAAACTAGAGAAAATCCATGAAATCATCATTTTGAACCAAGAACAACACTTAGCAAAGCATAGAAATAAACTTAAAAACAACTCCCTACCTAATCTGATTTGAAGGAAAGGAAGAGAACTTGGTTTCCTTGAGTGAAATGAAAGAAAATATTCTTGAAAACTTGAAGAAAGAATTCAGCCAAGAGGAGGAGGAAATGAGAGCTTTTGGTGCTCCTAAAACTAGAATTTGTGTAAGTTATGAACAAGCATCTAAACTATCTTCAAGCATGCCTATTTATAGAGATTTTGCAGCTCATAAATGGACAAAGGAAGGAAATCTGACCAAAAATTAGAGAAAAAATAAGGAAGAAAAATCATTTTGTTTGGTGGCTTAAAACATGGAATCATGTTTCCATGTTTTCATGATTCTTTGTTTTCATTTTTGGATTTTTGTGTAATAATTTTCTGACTTATTACTCAATAATTTCGTGCATTACAGCCTTGTGGAAGAGGATTTTGTGTGTTCCATGTATTATTTAGGTGTAGGCAAGGTATTCATGCAATTTAGAGAATTTACGTTAAGGGCTTAAGTGAATTACTAAGCAATTTGGGTGTTTTAAGCAATTTTAGGTTCTAATCAATCTAAATAAATAATTTTGACTCTAGATTAATAATTAGAATTTAATAAGCTTTAATTTGAGCCTAATATTGCTTAGGTTTCGTTAGACGAATCAAAAATCTCAAAATTTGTAAAACTGCACAAAAGACAGGGCAAAACGGTCATTTTACTTAAAAATTGCCCGAGACCACCCAGCTTAACCAATGGTTAATCATGGCTTAAAAACACCTTTTAACACATTTTAGTGAGGTTTGGCTTAGTCGGCACGCAAATTGAAGTTAAAACAGCCGCAAGGGCGTTTTGGTCATTTCGCGCGTCGAAGCTCAAAATTAGGATTCTTCTCCTCTATTAACACACATAACACAAACAATCCCTTATTAACATCAAAACATCCCCTTGAGGATGGGTGGGGCCCACGATCCTCATTTTCTGAGTAAAATAACCTCAGGGCATTTTGGTCATTTTACACGTACAGAAATTTGGGGTTTGCAATACTTGCACGAATTGCTCCTAACTTCTCTTCTAACGTTATATTCCTTTATTAAGGATTGTTTGGTCTCAAATTTTATATAATATTTACCTACGGAATTCGGTAATTCCTAATGACAGGAAAAATTACAGTAAAAATTGGGGCGTTACATTTATTACAGTTAGAAATTCTCAGCATGTTCGCCATAACTTCTTTTCTAAAATTCCTCTATTGAATGTTCGCTCCTTATATAAGAATTACCTAGAAATTCGCTCCTGCAGTATTCTTCACTCTCTTGAATTTGCCCAAATGCTTCCAATAGTCCCTGAATTCATGTTGATTCTTCCCATGCATTCGTTTCACCTCGCCCCATGCTACTTTGACTGAGGTGTAACCTTATTCTCAATTGCTTAACTCCTCGGTTAACGAATTCGTGGGTGGAGTTAAACGTTAGGTCATCTCTTAATTGTACATGTTCTGGCTCTAGTACATGACTTGGGTCAGAATGATATTTTCTTAACTTGGAGACATGGAAAACATCATGAAGGTTTGAGAGACTCCTGGGGTGGGCTATATCGGTAAGCTACAGATCCTACTTTGCTAAGGATTTCAAACGGGCCAAGAAATCTGGGGCTCAATTTCTTTACTTTCATTGTTCGGCCTATGCCTGCGCGGGGTGATTCTTAGGAACACATGGTCCCCTTCTTGAAAATCTAGCGGTTTTCGCCGCTTGTCCGCATAGTTTTTCTGTCGACTTTTAGCAGGAAGAATTTTATCCTAATCTTCTTGATTTGTTCCGTCGTTTCCCTCACAATATCAGGTCGAGTAAACTTTGCTCTCGGTTCATACCAACATAGGGTGATTGACACTTCCGTCCCAGAGGGCCTCGTATGGTGCCATACCGATACTTGCATGATAACTGTTGTTATATGCAAATTCAATTAGCGGCAGGATATCCAACTCCCCTTTGATCTAAAACACATGCCCTTAACATGTCCTCCAAAGTTTGGATAGTTCTTTCAGATTGACCGTCCGTTTGGGGTGATAAGCCGTGTCTAAAACACAGCTTTGAACCAAACGCCTTCTGAAAGGCTCCCCAAAATCGTGACGTGAATCGCGAATTTCCGATCGAGATTATTGTCGACGGACTCCATGTAATCTTACTATCTCCTGAATATATAACTTGCTAACCTATCCAAGGAATAAGTCACCTTAATAGGTAAAAGTGGGCTGATTAGTCAACCGATCCACTATTACCCAAATGGCGTCATGATTCGCTTGGGTCCTCGGTAGTCGACTACAAAATCCATGGAGATACTATTCCACTTCCACTCGGATTGACAGGGGTTGCAACATTCCAGGTCTTTGGTGCTCAATCTTCACCTTTTGACACACCAAGCACTTATTCACCCATGTGCACACATCCTTCTTCAATCCAGGCCACCAAGAACATCTTCTTCAAATCTTGATACATCTTGGTGGCACAGGATGAAGGTGAAATGACTCTTATGGGCTTCCTCCAAAATATCCTTCGGAGGTCACCACTAGCAGGTACACATATACGACCTTCAAACCTCCACAAACTATCATTCCCTTGGGTAAAACCTTTCAACTTATCAGCTCTTACCGCCTTAAGGTTTCTTGAAATTCCGTATCTTCCCTTTGGGCTTGAGCAATTCTTTCCTTGAATTCACTCGTCACACTAAGATGGCAAGCTCTTATGCCCTTAGTGGTCAAGGTCATCCCTAGGTTTAGGTCTCTAAATTGCTCAATTAACTCAACCTCCTTCACCATCAAACGGGATACTTGTAAGGATTTCCTACTTAGGGCATCGGCTACAACATTAGCTTTGCCGGATGATAGTTTAACCCAAAATCATAATCTTTTAAGAACTCCATCCACCTTCTTTGCCTCATGTTTAGCTCTTTTTGATCAAAGAGATATTTCAAACTCGTGATCGAAGAACACCTCAAACTTCACTCCGTATAAATGGTGTCTCCAAATCTTCAGAGCAAACACGACGGCTAATTCAAGGTCATGGGTGGGGTAATTTGCCTCATGTGGCTTGAGTTGCCTCGACGCATAGGCCACCACTTGCCTATCTTGCATCAGTACACAACCCAAACCCTTCCTTGAAGCATCAAGTACACTTCCAAGGCACATTGGGTCGGGTAACACTAAAAGAGGGGTTGAGGTTAGCTTGTGTTTCAGCTCTTGAAAGCTCTTTTCACACTCCGTGGTCCATGAAAAAGGGGTGTTTTTCCTAGTTAGCTTGGTCAGGTAGGGAAATCTGGAAAATCCCTTGATAAACCGACGGTAATAACCAGCTAAACCTAGAAAGCTCCTTACTTCAATTCCGTGGTTGGTCTTTCCAGTTTACAATTTCCACCTTACTAGGATCTAGGAATTCCTTTCTTAGATACTACATGCCCTAAAAATTTCACCTCATCCAACCAGAATTCACACTTAGAAAGCTTGGCATATAGTTTCTTTTCCTTCAGGATTTCCAGGACTATGGTTAGGTGGTTCATGCTCCTCGTGGGTCTTAGAGTAGATGAGAATGTCATCTATGAAGACAACACAAACTGATCTAAATAGGGTCTAAAGATCCTATTCATGTAATCCATAAAAATTGCTGGAGCATTGGTTAATCCAAAGGACATTACTGCAAACTCAAAATGGCCGTATCGAGTGCGAAAGGCCGTTTTCGGTATATCTTCATCTTACT
Source organism: Dalbergia oliveri (assembly GCA_030441495.1). Lineage (NCBI taxonomy): Eukaryota > Viridiplantae > Streptophyta > Magnoliopsida > Fabales > Fabaceae > Dalbergia > Dalbergia oliveri. The sequence continues at coordinate 1,515,458 of JAMLFY010000021.1, forward strand.
CTAATCTGGTGGTAACACCTCAAATCAATCTTAGAAACATTCACCTTTAAGCTGGTCCATCAAGTCATCTATCCTAGGCAAAGGGTATTTGTTCTTCATCGTCACTTTATTCAATTGCCTATAGTCAACACACATCCTCATACTTCCATCCTTTTCTTCACAAACACACCGGGGCTCCCCAAGGTGATGCACTAGGCCTAACAAACTTTTTCTCCAATAAATCCTCCAATTGAGCTTTAACTCTGTCAATTCTAATGGGGACATCCTATGGGGCTATGGATATGGGACCTACACCTAAGCAATTCTATGGAAAACTCTATCTCTCTCTGGGGGAAACTCTTATCTCATCTGGAAATACTTCGGGATAATTCCTTACTATGGTATCTCATCGATACTTTGCTCAAAGTCTACATCACTAGCGGCTAGGAAAATATAACCTTTATTCTCACCCTTACCATATCCATTTCCATAGTTATGTACAGACTTATGGGTTTCTTAGGTTCAATGGGAATAGGAAGAAAGTGATGGTTTTCTCATAGGAGTTAACAATACACGGTTGGCCTCAAGCCAATCCATGCCAAGAATCACATCTAAACCTTGCATGGGTAAGCAAATAAGATCTAAAACAAAGGATCTATTCTCAATAACAAAATTGCAATCTAAACAACATTTACAAGTCCTAACGGGTTTTCCAGGAGGGTAGAAACAATAAGGTCAAAAGGAAGCTCTTCACATGCAAGTTAAGGCTTTTAACACATGTGGGAAATAAAGAATGGGAAGCGCAAGAATCATAGACAATTAAGTTTTTCCATACATGTTACACTTACCTTCCACGAGATTCCGTGACTTCGTCGTTTCTTCAGGATTAACGGAAAAACCCTTCCTTGATATTGCCTTGGGATTGGGGGTTGGCGGGTTCCTCTGATGCATTCTCGAGAGTGGCCCCTTTCACACCGATAGCATACATTTGTTCCGGCTCGACAGGGCATGCTCCCATGATTCTTGCCGCACTTGGAACATTCATGGATGGTGGGGGTCGTGGAGGTGCTGCGGACCCCTTTGTGGTGCTTTCCCTTGTTGTTGTTATTGTTGTTGTTGTGATTGTTGTTGGGGTTGTTGTTGTAGCCGTTGTTGTTGTTGTTGGGCCTTCCTTGTTGAAAGTTCCTTTGTGGACCTTGGGGTCTCAATTGAGGTGGGAATGGGGTCGATTATGCCTCTTGAATTGTTGACCTTGAGGTGTCAGCTTCTTGGTGATATTATCCGACCTTGAGGTGCTCAATCCTGCCCTTCTTCAATGATGCGGCATTTGTTGACTAGGGTAGAGAAATCCCTAATCTCCAAATGCGCAACCTCCACATTAAGCTCGCCTTTAACCCTGACTCGTATTTAATGCATTTCCAATACTCGTTGGGTTACCCTTATACATCCTTGAGAACTTAATAAGTTCTTCAAATCTGGCATGTACTGGGCTACATTCATGTTTCCTTGAACAAGTTGCATGAACTCAATGTCCTTGGCATTTTTACCACTCTGGAAAACTTTCATAAAAATGGACCTTAAATAACTCCCAATCAATGTCCACGTCGGCGCCTGGAGTCTTCGGGCACCATCCACCAAAGCCGGCATCACCTTCAAGCATATGGGTGGCAAAGGTGACCTTCGTCTCGAGCATGGGACTAGGCAAAGACCTTCTCATTCCGAATCCATTCATCTGCAACATTTGGATTGAGGTTCCCCTGAAACGTGGGCGCCTTAAAACTTCCCAAAACGAGCGTTCTGGGATCTCATGGCCTTGATTCGCATTAGCTTGGCGATCCTTATCCATTCGATTCATCATCATCCTCATTGTCCTTGCCACATCACGGAGTGCTTCAGGAGTTTCGTTGTTCTGTTATTCTGTGCGCGTTCCTAGCGTCTGTCGACGTGCCATTGGTCCCTATACACACAAAACAACAACACTGAGGTGATCAGGCTCAACATTCCATGCAAAGTGAGCAAGTTACCATGGCACGTGCAACATACAGGCATCATGCACTAATCTTAACTCAATTTCCTAATGATAAACATACACATGACATTTCTAACGTAGTATGCTTTAGAAGCATAGCCAGTCCAATCCTCAGGCTCGTGAGTTTAAACCGCTCCCAATACCAAAATGTAACACTAATAATTAACCCAATACACCTAGGAGGATCTGATTAATTACTAGACTTTACTCTTTGCTCAGTTTCTTAATCATGCTTTGAAAATACTTAGTGAAATTACGAGCCATTTTTTTTAAACATAATTGAAAACGTGAGCCGCGTTAACGTGAATGATTTAGCAAAATTTAAAAGACACATAGGAATTTACAAACATCACATCATAATATATTGGCTCAATCATACAGCATCCATAATTACATATCATATAGATATTTTGCCTACCAACAATAGAATAAGACTAAGTGTAGGCAATCTAACAAACATAAATAATATATGGATGGAAGGACATCCATTAATGGCACCTAGAATAACACTCCAGGGATAAGGATATAGATATCTAAATATAGCTAAGTGAAACTAGGTATCAAGTTCAGCTACCCCTTATACCTCAATGTGATTCACGAACGCTTCCTCCCGTTTCTTAAGACGAGATGGAAAGAAAATAGAGGGAGTGAGAAACTTATAAAGAATCTCAGTAGGGTACTCACCTCATGATGCATTGTGTCATCATCATTTTAGGCCTTTGGGTTATTATGAAATAGTGAGCATGCTAAGATTGATTTATTAAGTTCGAAAATATACTTTACCGAGGTTCGTCCCTTTTATCATGCGTCTTATAATGCATCATAAACTTAGCATGTCATGTTTATAATGAACTTTTCCTTTTATCAACACATCGTATTCTTCATCATCATATCATAAATACTATGCATAAAATCACATCATATTCTCATCATCATATCATAAATACTATGCATAGAAGAACATCATATTTCCCATCATCATCTCATAAAATGCTATGCACATAAGAACATCATACCATAATAGCTATGACAAGACATGGTGCATATTTCATTCCCTTAGTTGTCCTAGGTGACTTAAAACTTGTCATCATCATCATTATTTTCCTTGGGGCCACCCTATACTCCACCCTTTTGGAGTAATTATTATTAGCTCATACTTGCTAGTCGTCACCTACTTATCCCTTTTGATAAGTAAAAATTCGCTCTACCCTTTTGAATTGAACTAGGGGGCAAGAATCACCTTTTCACCGCCTATAGCTTGATGGGTCCAAAGGATCATTTTAGGATCACCTTTTCACCACCTATAGTCTGATGAAATCCAAAAGGTCATTTCCTCATATATTTGAAGTCACCTTAAGTCTGCATGTTATATCATAATACAATTCTCAATTCATAATCATTTATAACATTTTCTCGTTTATAGTCTATTTGGAATAATATATATACCAACTGGAATCATGTATCTAGATTTTGGAAAAGAGATGGTGGTCACAAAATGGACACGCTTAAATACCAAGTCTTTCTAGCAGAACCTTTCCAAATTACACTTTTAATAGGAATATACTTTCTTCCAGCAACTGGGTAATTTTTAAATAACAAAGAATATTTCATTATTTCATGCATAAGCATTCTCTATTGTTTGGAACAGAACTTATAACATGCAAGCCATGAAATCATTCAATGAAATCAAATACTTAATAAGCATCATCATAAATCCTTACTTGAAAAGCCGTCTTAAATAATTGAAACTCTAGAATTGGGTAACCTCAATTATCAAACTAATTAATTATGCATCTAAGGGATTAATTACCATCATTACCATTAATCATAAGCCTTAAGAACATTATTAAACCATATGAGGCGGCATAGGAGAAATCATATTTAAGCTTTACCTTGTTTTATGAAGCTAGTTTCACTTCTAACATGCATAGAATTATTCCTTATCAATAAACATAATTATCACAACTTCAAACATATTAAATCATCATCATTTATTGGTACTAATCTCATATCAAGCGAATCATGAACCTCATATAATTGTATAAAATCACATTTTAAGTGAACATAAAATATTAGTTTGTAGAATCCTTGCAAAGCTTTAAAACTCTTTTAGAAACTAATTCTTTTTGCTAAACTTGAAAGAATCTTCATAATTAAAATTTCACTTAAGATAAAAGGAGCAAGTCTTGAGCTTAAGAGATTTATGTGATATCTTAGAATCATAAACATGCTATGCAACCTCATTTTAATCTTGTCATTATAAGGTGATAACTTGGAATTATAAACATGATATGCAAATCCATTTCTTTATCTTTAAGATTTAAGGTGATGACTTGAAAATTAAACATGATGCAAGAGCTTGAAATATAAACATGATGCAAGAAACTGCGCGGAGTCCGCATAGGAATGTGGAGGGAGAAAAGAATCTTAGAAGGGAGCGCCGTAATCCGCATTGGAACCTGAAGGGAGAAGAGAATTATTATTACATCTTTTTAAGCTCCAATCTCAAGACTTCTTAAAGAATCAATTCTTTAACTCCAATAATCTTATTTCTTTGCTTGTGATACTTGGGCAAGTCTTTGAGCTCTAGGATCTTTAGGTGATGACATAAAAATAAACATGTCATGCGTTGATTCTTTTAGCCATTATAAAATAAAGTGAGAACATAAAATAAATATGAGATGCAACTTCTTTATTATCTTTAGAGATTAAGTGACAACATGAAATATAAACATGAAATGCAAGCTTGGAAATTTAAACATGAGTATGCAAGTCCATTTATTCATTCTTGAAATTTTAGTGATGACATAGAAAGTAAACATGATTATGCAAGGCATAAACTTAAACATGGATGCAAGTTCATTTGATTTCTTTACTAGAGCTCCTTCAAGACTTTATAGAAATACAAATTCAATATATATATATATATTAACAACAAAGTGAAAATACATCTTTCAAATTCTAAACTCAAGATCATAAAATCATCATAAAAACATTATTCTTTAAAGTTTTGCATCAAGTGGAACTTTCAAGCTTTAGAGGCCTAACTTGTGATGGATTCACAACCCACCTTCAAGGTCCTCATCATCAAGCCATCATCTTAGTCCCACCTAGGCCATATGGCTGAATTGGTTAAAGAAAAAGGAAGAAGAAAACCAAATGGAAAAACTAGAGAAATCCATGAAATCATCATTTTGAACCAAGAACAACACTTAGCAAAACATAGAAATAAACTTAAAAACAACTCCCTACCTAATCTGATTTGAAGGAAAGGAAGAGAACTTGGTTTCTTGGAGTGAAATGAAAGAAAATATTCTTGAAAGGTTGAAGAAAGAATTTCAGCCAAGGGAAGAAAAAAAGAAAGTTTTTGAGCTTAGGAAAAACTAGAAGTTGTGAAATTTTTGAGCAAGTCTCTAATGACTTCTAAGCATGCCTATTTATAGAAGAATTCAAGCTCATAAATGGACAAGAGGAGGAGGAAAATCTGATTCAATTTGAGGAGGAACAAGGAAGGAAAAATCATCTTGTTTGGTGGCTTAAAACATGGAATCATGTTTCAATGTTCCTTGTTTTATGGTGATTTTTGGCATTATGTTTTAGTGCATTATCTTGCAATAATTCTAATGATTATGGCTGAATAATTTCATGCATTACAGCCTCATGGAAGAGGGTTTTGTGTGTTCCATGTATTATTTAGGTGTAGGCAAGGTATTCATGCAATTTAGAGAATTTACGTTAAGGGCTTAGGTGAATTAGTAAGCAATTTGAGTGTTTTAAAGCAATTTTAGGTTCTAATCAATTTAAATAAATAATTTTGACTCTAGATTAATAATTAGAATTTAATAAGCTTTAATTTGAGCCTAATATTGCTTAGGTTTCGTTAGACAATCAAAAATCTCAAAATTTGTAAAACTACAAAGAGGGGCAAAAGGTCATTTTACTTAAAAATTGCCCGAGACCACTCGAGCTTAACCAATGGTTAATCATGACTTAAAAACACCTTTTAAACATTTTAGTTTTAACCTTCCAGTTCCACGTAAATTTGAGCTAAAATTAGGATTCTTCTCCTCTATTAACACACATAACACAAACAATCCCTTATTAACATCAAAACATCCCCTTGAGGATGGGTGGGGCCCACGATCCTCATTTTCTAGTAATAACCTCAGGGGCATTTTGGTCATTTTACACGTACAAAAATTTGGGTTTGCAATCTTGCAGGAATTGCTCATAACTTCTTTTCTAATGTTATATTCCTTTATTAAGGATTGTTGGTTTAAATTATATAAGAATTACCTAGGGTAATTCGTGTTTTAAATGGCAGGAAAAGTTGTGACATTTAACCCACTTAATTACTTAGGCTATGCCGTGGTCCCATATGTCCTCTGATAAACGATCCTGACAGTGGCTAGTCTTTTGTAGGTCACTGGATAAGAGGACTGTTTTGTGGGTTACAACACACATACTAGCTCTATTGACAATGAAAGTCAAGTATATAAATTAAAATTATTAACAAGTGCACTTAATAATAGAGGGATGCGACAAAGCCAAAAATATTTCACATAATCTTTGACAAAAATCATGAGATTGGTCCCACTCATTCATCTAAGATTCAATAACATGTCATGTTATTTTGACTAATAAATTCTGACAAAAAAATTTAATTCCCTAATATTTTACTTGAAATTGTTAAGAAATTGAAAAGTAAAAATCTTGCAAGAAACTCGAAAGTGTCTAACATATTTTAAATATTTTATTTTTGGACATTTAATATTTCAAAACTTTTTCTTTTCAAATGATATTTTTATTTTTTAATAAGGCTCTTAAAATACTTCTTAAGAGAATTAAAAATAATAATAATTGTTTCAAATGTGCCGTGAACACCGCATGATGTGTTAAGCATGACCTAAATATTAATATGCCAATAAACTGGGATTTGATAAAGCATAAGAAGATTTTGCATTAGCATTTGTAGTGCAGGCGACATAGATGTCCATTATTAAAGTATAAATTATTAGCTTTAATTTGGCCATTAAGATCTTTTAAAATTTTTAATCCACTTAAAAAAAAAAGTTAATGTTTGAGTTAGTAGTTCAAAATATATGTGAGTTATTTTGGTCTTGAAGATTTAGAAACCAATTTTTCAAATCATAAAATTCAAAATACGAGTCACATTAGTTACTAATTATATTTTTATTATCATGCCTTCACATTTTTGTTGGTGTGCCACATTAATTGGCTATTTAATGATAAATTGATATTGTACTTTACCAATGCCAATTGAATTGCATGGAGATAAACTTAATTTAGACTAATATGAATTGTACATATAAGTAAAATTGTTAATATATTTTATGTATGCTAACAAATTAAATCTATTATTCAACCATGTTATCTCTAAGGCCAAGTAAGATTTGACATCTATCACCAATATGTTACTTAACATGACACATTAACAAAAACATGAAAACAAAGTAATAAAAATGGACCTAGACATTAACTTGACTCATATTTTGTAATGTTAGGAACTATACAAAAAGATAATTTCTAAATCTTTGTGCCACACTTAGATTTAATACAATTTTAGGGATTAACTTAAACATTCACTCGTGTAAAATAATTTTATGATTATTTTCATTAAGAAAAGTAAAAACAACTAATTTGTCTTCTAATTTATTTTCTTAAATTTATCTCTTAAATAATAAATATTTTAAATTCATACTCTAACAATTAAAAATTAAATATGTTTATTTTTTCAAATGTTATTAATTAAATTGATTACATTGATATAAGGATCTTGTCTAAAATACTTTTTTGAATCCATCGATTTATCATACCTTATTACAATTACCCAATTAATCCGATTCAACATGTAGAGATCCTTCAAGGGGCTTTGAGGTTCACAACTAGGATCTTTTTCATTCCAAGACTTGAATATGATAATCTTATCTAAAAGTAGAGTTGACAAAAATAATAACAACCTAATCATTTATTACAGTTTTACTTTTAAATCTATTGATTGAATGATTGAATTTTGATGTATTTACATCATAAAAATTCTTTATGGAGTCGTTCTATATATATATATATATATATATATATATATATCTGTTACATTAGGTATAAGTCTTGTACACTTACACCTTTCAATAATTCTTTATAGAAATTGAATTTAGTTGATTCAATCGTTGAATTATGTGATATTATATTGACGATCAAATGCCAAATTTCAGAAAAATCAATAACAATAGGCATATATTCTAATAATTGATATTTACTTATATTTTCAAAAACATATTATCCGTCAAAATAAAGTGATATGATGAAATATCAAATCGTTTTTAATCATTATAAAATTTGACATATATGATCCACTTGGTAAGAATATTAAATTCAACGATGAGATTGATAAAATTTTAGATCTGGAAAAAGAATTTCAATATATATATATATATATATATATATATATATATATATATATATATATATATATGGAAACAAGATTAGAGTGTAATGGAAGAGAAAACACTTACAATTTTGAAAGAGTTCTTCAATATATTGATATATTGATATTGATACAAGTATTATAGGATAAAGTGTTTGAAAATTATAAAGATGTGAGCACTTAGAACCATTTAAAGTTGTTTTTGTACACTTACTCCATTCAATGATAACTCTTCATTCAAATTGAATTTAATCAATCCAATCATTGATTTATGAAATATATAATTGATGAACATTCATGCCAAATTTCAAAAATTGAATATCAATAGATATGGAATTTAATAATCAATATTTACTTATATTTTCAAAATATATTATCCATCAAAATAAAATAAAATGTCTGAGCTATCAAATCATTTTCAAATTATATGAAAATTTATATATTTTATAACCTTGATAGGAATTTTAAATCTATAGTTGGATTGATGAGAGTTTATGTACAAAAAGAAGTTATTGGATGAGGTAAATCTTAAGAAAGATATTTAGAAATGAATTCACACTATATATATAGAAAAATGTCATTTGTACGTATTGTATAATGAGATTATGTCGATGCACATTCATCCATATTGATGAGGTATGAACCCTATTCAATAAGATCCACACCCCATCAATTAGATGACGAATTAATATGGTTTCCACACACAATAAATACAAATATCACACCTCATGTATAATTGTGTGCCTATATATATATAGAACGACTCAAGTGAGAGGGGTGATAGTGAGATGAGTAAATATTTGTTGTTAGATTTTATATTAATGATCAAGATTAAATATAAAATCACATGACATTTTTAAATGATATAGATAATTAATTATCGTTAATAATTTTTAATTATGACCATCCATATATAGTTATATGACATAAATTTACTCATTTCACTATCATAATAAATCACTTTCTCACTAGAGTCACACCCTTTGAACATGATAATAGTTAAATATACTTTACTAATATAATAATATATAATTAAAAGATTATATAAAAATAATTTACATTATTAATGTATCTAAATTAAATTCTTAGGTCCAATCTTTCATGCGATGAGCAATGTTTACAAAGATACAAACACTTTTGATTTTTGAAAGTTCTTAATGAACAAATATAAGATATATTTTTTTATGAGAACAAATATAAAATATTTATTACTTGAATAAAGAATAGAACATATCTAAACTATTAAGATTGATCTACTATCAAGGGTTTAGATAATATATATAAGTTTTTAAGTTTAAATTTTATTACGACTAATATAATTCTATAAGTACCAAAAAAAAAAAAAAAAAAAAAGAAATAAAACACATCTTTAAAGGACTAATGTTTTTCAATGAGCCTAGGGTGAAACGTGTGAGTAATACTGTTGAGACGCAAAAAACACGGTAGGAGCCAAATTTTCAATAGATGATTAAAGGAGGTCTAACTAATTGCCAAATGTGTCAGAACTTAGTGGTTTGAAAGGAGCAATATGACAATTGAAAACAAGTTAAAAGTAGAATCAATTTTTTTTTATTTAAAAAAAAACTAAAACCCTATAAATTTTGACCCTCAATCCAAACCCCTCTGTGCAAATCTGTTTCACCGTCATCTGCAGCCTATAAGTCGAAGCAGCCGGGAAGCGCAGATTCTAACACCTCACAAAAACAAAAGCCCTAGCACTTCTTCCACTATACCCCGTTCCCCTTCTTCTGCCAAAGCCTGGAAAACCATAACATCATGGATGATCTCGACAAAGCGATTCTCATCAATTTTGACGAATCAGGAACAATCGATGACAGTTTAAAAAAGCAAGCTAAAGTCTTTTGCAACGAAATTAAGGGGAAGCCATCGATTTGCAACATATGCATTGAGAAGCTGTGCTTTTCAAATCTAATCCAAGTCCAGTTTTGGAGCTTGCAGACTTTGCACGAGGCCATTGTGTCTCGCTACACTTCAATGACCCCTCAAGAGAAGCACGTGATCAGGAGCTCCGTGTTTTCGATAGTGTGCCTCGAAGGGGTCGACGGCAACAACGTATGTAGGGTTTTGGAAGGCCCCGCTTTCATAAAGAACAAGCTTGCCCAGGTTCTCGTCACTCTTATTTACTTTGAGTACCCATTAATTTGGTCTTCGGTGTTTGTTGATTTCTTTCCGCACTTGAACAAAGGGAATGTGGTGATAGACATGTTCTGTAGGGTTCTGAATGCCCTTGATGATGAATTGATTAGCTTGGACTACCCGCGGACCCCGGAGGAGTTAACGGTTGCGGGGCGGGTTAAGGATGCAATGAGGGAGCAGTGTGTGCCGCAGATAGTTAGAGCATGGTATGAGATTGTTTCCATGTATAGGAATGTTGATGAGGAGCTTTGTGCTGGGGTGTTGGATTCCATGAGGAGGTATATTTCTTGGATTGACATTGGGTTGGTTGTCAATGATGCTTTTGGCCCGTTGTTGTTTGATTTGATTCTGGCTGCTGGGCTGTCGGATCGGCTTCGCAGCGCAGCGGTCAGGTGCTTGGTAGCGGTTGTCTCTAAGGGAATGGAGCTGCGGTCGAAACTGTCATTGTTGCAAAGCCTCCAAATTAGCCGCGTTTTTAGGTTGGTGACTGAGGATGGCAATGTTGAGCTCGTTTCTGATGTGGCTGTGTTGCTTACTGGGTATGCCATGGAGGCCTTGGATTGCTTTAAACGTGTTGATTCTGGGATGCAAGGGGACTTTCTTTGGACCTTTTGAATGAGGTTTTGCCCTCTGTTTTCCATGTAATGAAGAATGGTGAGCTGGATGTGACTTTTAATATTGTCCAGTTTCTTTCGGGTTATGTTGCCACGATGAAAAGCTTTACACCTTTTAGGGAGCAACAGCTAATTCATGTGGGGCATATATTGGAAGTTATCCCTGTGCTGATTGTTATGATCTGGTATACCGTGTTAATCTTGATGTACTGGACAAAATTGGGAAAGAGGAAGAGGATAGGATGGCAGATTTCAGAAAGGATTTCTTTGTTCTGCTTCGTAGTGTTAGCCGTGTAGCGCCCGATGTGACTCGACTGTTTATTAGAAATTTGTTGACAAATGCTGTTTCAAGTTCCTCTCATAGCAATGTTGAGGAGGTGGAAGCTGCACTTTCTCTTTTCTATGCACTTGGCGAATCACTAAATGATGAGTTCATGCGAGATGGTAGTGGATTGTTGAATGAGCTGTTACCCATGCTACTATCAACAAAGTTTTCTTGCCACTCTAATAGGCTAGTTGCTCTTGTTTATTTGGAGACAATAACAAGATACATTAAGTTTATCCTGGATAATACTCCGTATATTCCCATGGTTCTTGCTGCCTTTCTTGATGATAGAGGTATACATCATCCAAACATCAATGTAAGCCATAGGGCCAGTTATTTGTTTCTGAGGTTTGTAAAATTGCTGAAGGTGAAGCTTGTGCCTTTCATACAGACAATTTTGCAGGTAGCTGTTAGACAATCCATCTGTTTTTTATTTTTTCTATATTGAACGTAACATAAAAACACTGTTTCAGCAATTGTTCTTTGTCCTGTGCATGGATGCATCTTGTATTGGTTGTTCCCGTCCTCCCACTATCTTCTTTATTATTTTGACCGTAATATTGAATTCTCAGAGTCTGCAAGATAAAGTTGCTCAATTCACAAGTACGAATTACACAACTGAGTTATCAGGATCAGAAGATGGTAGCCACATTTTTGAGGTATTCATATTTCCTAAAATATCAGAATTAAGGATATTTCCGTGAAATCCTGGGTTGTTGTTTGTCCTCTGTTTTGTTAATTTACCTGACCCTTAATACTGTAATAGGCAATTGGCTTATTGATTGGAATGGAAGATGTTCCACCAGAAAAGCAATCTGATTATCTGTCTTCTTTACTCAGTCCTCTTTGTCAGCAGGTTATTCTTCACTTTAAAATTGTGAGATTTTGTATCAAGAAGAAATACTTAGCTGAGCTGGCTCATCATAACACTTGGTATTTGGTGTGTACATTTTTTCATTTGTCTATAATACAGGTTGAGGCATTGCTAATAAATGAGAAGTTATTGACATCTGGAGAGACTAATGTAAAAATTGCTGTCTTCCAACATATTATCATGGCAATTAATGCCCTCAGCAAGGTGCATTGATAATTTGAGTTTCTGCCTTTACTTTTCATTAGATAATTCTCTTCATTGCTGGAAATGTTTATAAACATTGATTTGGATGTATAAAGAGTACACATCCACATTTTTGTTTTTCCTCCCTTACCATTTTGAGTGACCTGATCCAGGGCTTCAGTGAGCGTCTTGTGACTACCAGTCGCCCCGCAATTGGTCTCATGTTTAAGCAGGTATTTTACGAATTTGTTTTGGTCTTGTTGCTTGCAGTGCATATATGGCTTATCAGATGTGTATTCTCTATCATTTTTGTGGTTAAGAGACTGTTGAAAAGATTATGGATGAAAAATCTGTAGATTTTGTTCTAATGTCCAGAAATCATATTTTTAAATTTGCAATGTGTAGGATGCATTTGTTTCTGATCTTTCCACAGAAAAGTGATTTTTTAAACTAAAAATTAAAAAAACCAATTTCCATAGCAATTATTCATTTTAGTTTATACTCAAAAGCTAAAAACCGCTTAAAATAATCTCATTTTGACTTCTGATTTGAAGCCAATATGAACAGCTTCTATGAAAAGTGGTTGTTTTACTTGAGAAAAATCACTTTTCTGTCAAAATGATTCGAAAGAAACGCACCCATAATTGACGGCTTTTGTTTGTTGTTTCTCTTTATACTTGGCTGCCCTTACATGTCATTCATGTCATTAGAGAATACTGCTTTTAATAATATGAAGAGGAAAGATATAATTATGTTGAATTTTTTCTTACCCATTCCACTCCTTTTGGATGTTGCCCATTTGTTTGATAAGTATGATTAAATTATTGTATATTAATGATTTTCGATATCAGGCTTCCTATTTTCTTGGTGCTTTCATCAAGGGTCAGTTTGATATGGGAGTAGAAATGAAGGAGAAATTTCATGGATTAGATTTGTTTGTAATTTTACACATTAGTTTAATACATGAAAATTTCTCCTGAACATCGACCCCATAACAGAGTCACCCTAATTGATAAACTTTTGTATTAATCCTATCTTTAATTATTTTGGAATCCTGTTTTCATGTCTCTAGTTTTTATTCTTGCTAAATCTTGATTTTCTTCTACCTAGACAATGGATGTACTTCTCCAAGTTCTTGTTGTCTTTCCAAAAGTAGAACCTTTGCGAACCAAGGTATGCATTGGATTTTTAAAACTGGATGTTATTTTTGGTTGACCAGTCAGTAGTTGTCACCTGATTGCATTCCATGTATGGTGTGTAGGTGACATCTTTTATACACCGCATGGTGGATACACTAGGTTCATCTGTCTTTCCTTACTTGCCAAAGGCACTGGGGCAATTGCTTGCAGAAAGTGAGGTACATATTATTTCCCTTTTTTTTACAATCTTTCTTTTGTTTGTAATTTCTAGATCAAAGATTCTACATGCCTTTCTTTGTATTGCTATTGATGCTTGTTTGGTCATTGGGATTTATTTTATATTTTCAAATTTCTCCTTGTCTTTATAAATTTCTTCTTTTATAAAAAATTATCAGAGATTATTTTTCTATCTAAGATGCTCACGTTATGTTGGTAGTTTTTGAAATTGGAATGTGATAGCAATGAGATTTATATTCCTTTTGCACCTGCTATTTCATAATTTGTTATTGGTATTAATGTATGATCCTGTTAGGTTTCATATGTATAGCAGTATATGCATGGTAACTGAAGTTTGGGTTCTCAGTGTCAAGTATGTATTATAGTTTGATTTTCACAATCACCTTTTTGCTTCTTCATTATATATCATGAAGGCTCTTTGGCTCTTGTGAGTTGTACTTTTCTCTAATGGTGGGGTGTCTGTCAAAGTGCATCATTAGCCTTTGGTAGATTTTACATCTAAAGCATGTTATCTTTGTCTCTGACTGTGTGTCCGCTTTTGTTCTATCTCTATTAAGTTTGTGGGAGATGAGTTCCTTTATTCTGTGATTTTGTCAGAATTGATGAGTGGATTCCTTTTTGGACCTATGTTAGTTTGTTAGCTAGAAAGGGTGTAGATAGTAATAAAGGATGGAGTAGAAAGTAACTGGAATAATGTGTATGCATATACCTTTGTAGCATGTGAATGTGTTGTTTATGGGTGTTCAATTTTAATATATTTGTACTTTTTTTTTATTAATGCAAAGGTCGGTATGTGTTTTCTTACTGTGGTAGATGGACAGATTTGAAACAGTCCTAGTCTGTAATGGCATCCATGTTTTGCTTGTGAATTTGGTTTTTTACTTGGTGAAGTTGGTTTTGTTTGTCTCTATCTTTTTGTTGCTTCTGTGTACTGCCTTTCATCCTGTCACTCTTTGGGTGTTTCAGTTTTCTTCAACTTATTTTCCATGGTCGTGCACAGAAAAGGATGAGAAACTTTTGTCATGATTCTAATTTTTCATCGCAGCCAAAGGAGATGGTTGGTTTTCTTTTGTTACTCAATCAAATTATCTGCAAGTTCAATACTTTGGTGCGTGACATTTTGGAAGAGTTATTTCCGGCTGTTGCTGGTAGGATATTCAGTGTTATCACAAGAGATGCATTACTTTCGGGCCCAGGTGCAGTAACCGAGGTATCAAAATGTTCATAAGTTTTCCTATATATATATATATATATATATATATATATATATATATATATAAAAACTATATTTCTCCTTCCTTTTGATTCACTTCCATTAAATTTACTCGCACCATAGTAATGCTTTTCAAGATCTTGTACTGTGGTAATGGCTGTGCTCCTTTTTAAATGCATATTGTGGTGTATACTTGACTTCCTAGAAAAGGGGTCCATGAAATAGAAAACATGATGGATCTCTGCTCTCTAGATTTGTGTAGCAGTGGAATCTTATTTACTTCTTGATACTTTACATAAATATTCTGGTGTTCATATATGGAAAATGTGAGGGAAAAGATGTTTGCTGAACATTTAGCAACATTTTTAATGGAATTGGGTATTGGATATTTAGAATATGTATACATGTATACATTCTAACATCATTATGATATGTGTACTGTGGGCTGTAGTATGGTATCTGATAGGAACCTGGTACTAGCTAAAGAAATAGATCAAATACTTCTCTGTATCTTGATGTAAAGTAGAATTCCGGTGGGGAATCCTCCTTCAATTTCTGAGTACAAATATGAAAATAACAAGATAGTAACAGCCTGAGCAATTAGACGAGCTCTTCACCCTCCCAAATCCCTTCCAAATTCTGCCTAAGCTGACAACTCAACCCTTGAATGCATATAAAGGACCCCACTCATCCCAAATCTCATGGAATCTTCTATTCTCTCTTCTAGTCAGCATAACTAACTTATTTTCCGTCTTCACTTTCTCTCTTTTTAGTTCCCTTACTCTGTTCATGCCTAGTCACCCTCTTCCTTGTATATACTTTAGTAATAGGAGACTTGGGGTCCTAACAGTATCGTAGTATTGAATTTTTTTTGTAGCTATTGTTCGAGATTGGATGTGAAAATCCATCTTAGAAATGCATTTCTAATTTAACCTTTGATAATAATATTATTTTGTATTTTTCTTTGGTTCTTGTAGGAAATTCGTGAATTGCAAGAACTTCAGCAAACATTTCTTTCATTTCTTCATGTTATTGTTACACATGATCTATCTTTTGTATTTCTTTCCGCCAAAAGTAGAGAATACCTGGATCAAATGATGCAGCTGCTCTTGTTCTCTTCCTGTAATCATAAGGATATTCTTGTAAGAAAGGTATGCATAATTATTTCTCTTTATTTAACTGCAAGTCCTTATTTTTCCAGATTAGTACTTCTGACATAATCTAAAATCTGAATCTTACTTTCTATTTTCACAATTTAAGGCATGTGTACAGATTTTTATTAGATTAATTAAGGATTGGTGTGCCCTGCCACATGAAGAAAAGGTAGATTCCAATCACTTCTACTTAACCTGGTTTTTGACTTTTTGAATAAGCTCCTGTTGTCTTGTCATACTAAATTATTAGCTGGTTACAGGTTCCTGGTTTCCGAAGTTTTATGATCGAGACATTTGCAACAAACTGCTGCTTGTACAGTGTGCTGGACAGGTCTTTTGAGTTCCATGATGCAAATACTGTAAGTCTCTTTTTATTATTGGTTTTATACATTCTTTTGGTCAGTCGTTTAAGGTTATGATCCTGTCGTCCAAGATCATTATGTTTATAATAAGATCTTTCCCTCTTTCTTGTATATAATCAGTAGATCCAGGTCATATATCATGGCAAAAAGTTGTGTTTTGGCTTGTCATTCCATGGTCTGGACAGAAAATATTTATAATTTGTTTGAGATTTATTGTTGTATTCAATGTAACACCGAAATTAGAATGATATTGTTCATTATTCACCCTTCTTCACAAAGGAAAATAAATTATCAGAGGATAGTACAAGAAAGCTCAGATTGCGTATTTGGCTCTGATAGGAACTAGGCCTATAGTTAGTGGGCCTTAGTAGTTGGGAGAAACAATTAGTTAGGAATTAGTAGTATAAAAGAGATGGTAGAGATGTAGAACGAGGAGTTGAGGATTTACTAGTTGAGAGTTTAGGGGTAAGGGACCTCTCTATTATCCCTAACCATTGTATTCCCATTTAGCAATAATACACATTTACTTTAGTTAGTTGATAGAACTGGATCAGAATATACATTGGAAACTAATAGGAACCTACATATAATTAGTGCATGGAAGAAAGGGCAGATATGGAAATAGATACAAAAGAGAATTAGGCAGGAGTGGAGGGCACACAATTTAACCAACTCGTCTAGTTGGCATGGGGAGCGAGGTATGAGACTATATGTATGAAAGGGTGTGTTGTGAAATGGAGACTGATTATTGGCTTAGGCATTAGGATAGTTGGATTGCTATAGTGTCCAGGCTCTTCTCATTTCTTGCATTTCCTATACTGTTTCTCTCTTCTTCCTTGGCTGAAAATCACACTGATCTTAGCTCAAGGGTGTGAATAATACTTCATACTTCTTCAGTTCTTTGGTTTCTTTCTGTGGTTTCTATCAATGGCATTAGAGCTCCGATCTCGGGAGCTATGGGGGCCTACCTGGAGGTTGCGCTGGAGACTAGGATGGAGCGATTGGAGAGGAAACTGGTTAAGGCTGTGCGGATTGAGAGGAAATCACCATCTCGAACCATGGGGTGGTCTCCGCCATGGAGAGAGCGCGTTGGATGGCCGTGGAGGACGAAGGTGAATTGTAGCTCCCTTCTCACCACAGGAAGGAGCGTTTCTCCTCCTTATTCTCGAGATGAATCTTCCAGAGGGAAGGATTCGTTTGGGGAGTAGGCTGCCTGACTCCTCTTGGAACAGTGACATTCATGAAAGTATGATGGAGGACAAAGATGAGCAACCATGGACAGAGGCGACCATCAAACCATGAGAGCTGGAATGTGGCAATCATCGCACAATAGAGAAGAATGCACGAGGAAGAAACGGAAAGAAGAATTCTTTGGTTGTGGACGACCACGCGGAAGCCACCAAAGGAGAGATTGCCGCAGCTAAGGTATTGGCGAAGGTGAGAGCGGCCAAGAAGCTCATCAGTATTGCATGAATGATGATCGACTAGCGCTTTTAAATCAGCTAGACTCGATTTCGTGGGTGGCAGCTGATGAGCTCCTACCAAATGCCAGCGATGTACCCTCGCGGAGAAGGAGGTGAGAGCCAAGTTGCGGCCACCATACGCACCTCCAATTGACTTAGAAGCAGGCGTGACAGCTGTCAGGACTGCAATGAATGTGTGGGCAAAGACGGAGGCAGGTGAGGACAACCACCTCGGCTGCTGCGTCAAACATGTTCAACCACCGCCACCAAAATCGCCCGACTCGTCATAATTGCCGGAGAAACCTGATCCGAAGGAAGTAGAGAGGCGGCGGTGGCGACGCGCGGCGGTAAGGAGTTGGTGACGGTAGAGGTTCAGTCAAGGAGGGTGGTTGTGCAACATTCCCTTGCCAACAGCTGCGCAACTCTAAAGAGAAAAGAGGCAATTGGGTTCGCGGGTCAAACTTTTGACCTAATGGGCTAGACCTATCTTATTAATGAGAAGAAAACAGGATCAAAGGGGATGGAGCCCAAAATAAGGATGCTGCCCAACTAATGAAGGGTCATGAGAAAACTGGGCTGAATTGATATTTAAGGAGCCACTTCAATTGCTGGACTTAATAGGCCAAGCCCAACTTGGTTTGGAGGAGTATTCAGAATCAACACACTATGTCTTGAAGTTAAAGGGCCAAGCCCAAAAGGAAGAAAACACACCACATGAGCCCATGTTGTGGATGAGAAGAATTTGGTCCAAAGAAAAGAAGTCATACCAAGTACAACCATCAGAAGTCTGTATTATTAGAGGCCCAGAAAGCAACATATCCACTACTTAACTCCAAGTAATTTTGACGGTGAGAGAATTGAAGATGGTCAAGTTGCATATGCTAGAATTGCACGAGATGCAAATGCTGCCATGGTAGAACAGAAAAGGGGTGTCTTGAAATTAATAATTCTAGCCCAAATTGATGGGACCACTGCACTAGAGGTGGAGGTATGAACAGATCCGCACCAGCAGCTGCGCAAGGAGGGATGGGGGAGGAGCTAGGATGTTTACAGTAAATATGGGGCTCTAAAATACCAACAAATTCTTCTGGGAACAGGTTACAAAGAGGGCTGGGAAATTTCTTCTAATATTCTCCTCAAAGCAGATTCGACAGGATAAATGTGTCTCCCATACAATTACCAAACTCCAATATGGAAGCCATTTTCTTGCATCAATAACAATAGCTGGGTGTACTAAAAGTGGTAACCACCTTTTGTTCATTATGTGCCTAGTTAAATCCAATCATCACCTAATGAGCTCTAGCAAACAACTTTGGATTGTCTGTGCTATTAAATTGTTCCCATATATGTTCAGACGAAGGAGTAGTATGATTGCACCTAAAGATGAAGGGACTTTCAGCAGTGCCAAAGGAGATTACATAATCTTCCATGATTTCATTACTGTTAATCCTTTTTCCACTGCATCTGATTGGTATTTAAAATTTCTAGCATTCTACTATGATGGTTCTGTTCTTAAAAAAGATGACTTTTGTGCAGCAAGAGCCACCCCATTCACTAGTGAAAGAGTTGGCATAGATCTGCCCAAGTATGGACTTGAATCCTTTAGTTTGGATAAGATGACAGAGGTTGAGGATTAGAGTGATTGGAAGAAGATTGATTTCCCTCACAAGAAGTTAGAGCTACCTCCTATGCTTTGCTTCTTGCTGATGGAATGGGGTGCACAAAACAATGGCAGAAGTTTTCTACTGGTGCAGTGGCTAAATGAGTTCCCAAATGATGGACAGCAGCATAGAGCAATTGATGATCAATGGATTAATGAATTCTCAAGGGTGAACATTATAAACTGGGCCAGAGAGTGGGGACAGCAGGTTGGTGAAACAGCTTCATGGGAGAACTCTTCTGATAACTGGGCACAAGAGGGTGATGAGTACATAAATGAGCTAGTTGCTGTCAGTACCATGTTGATTTGCCTTAGTGTGATTCTCCTGCAGGCAGAGACCTTGCAGGGATTGTACCCTATCAATGCCATTTCTATTGCGAGAAAACTATGCAATGAGGAAGAGAATGCTTATAATCAAGATTGGTATCTCAAGATGGTTGTCAAGCTTGCTGGAGAAACAATAAAGCCATATGATCAAGTTGTTTGCCAGAGAATTGTTGAGAATTATCTGACTCTGAAGCAGGGAACAGCAAGCATCCTTTCCTACCCAGGTGGAAGACTTCTGTTTCAGCAATGTTGTTTTGCTCTTCCAAACTGTTCTTTGCAAACCTTCATCGTTCATTTCCCACATATGTTAGAGCTGGAGAAGAACCATCTAGTTCTCAAGGTCTTGGAGTACCTGCATTGCTGCATATGGATCAATCTCACTTGCTCCTTTGGTTTTCTTTTGTTGAGGATGCTCCTAAAGTTGCCATGGATAGCCAGACCCTAAATGCATTGTTCAACCATGCAGAATCTATGATTGAAGTTTATTAGCTCCACCTTGAGGACAAGGTGGAAGTTTAGGGGGAAGTATTAGGAACCTACATATAATTAGTGCATGGAAGAAAGGGCAAATAGGAAAATAGACACAGAGAATTAGGCAGTAGTGGAGGGCACACAATTGTAACCAACTCTGTTGAGTTGGCATGGGAAGTGAGGTATGAGACTATATGTATGAGAGGGAAGGTGTGTGAAACGGAGGCTGATTATTGGCCTAGGCATTAGGAGAGTTGGACTGCTATAGTGTCCAGACTCTTCTCATTTCTTGCATTTCCTATACTCTCTCTTCTTCCTTGGCTGGAAATCACACTGATCTTAGCTCAAGGGTGTGAATAATACTTCATACTTCTTCAGTTCTTCGGTTTCTTTTGTGGTTTCTATCAGAAACTAAAGAAAATGTGTATTATTGATACATGGGAATATAATGTATAGAGATATTCAAGAGATCGCTTCCGGAAATCTCAACTAGTAAATCCTCAACTCCTCCTACGTCTCCACTATGTCTTATACTACTAATTCCTAAGTAATTGTTTTTCCTAACTACTAAGGGCCCACCAATTATAGGCCCAGTTCCTACCAAGCTTGGATCTATTGCTTTCCTCATGGGGGTTTCAAGGGAGCTTCTATTACTTTTATGCAAAGAGATTCAGCTGCTTTGCATCTTTGAGCCACTTTGGGTTGTTCTCTCTTAACTTTTTAAAGAAGGATTTCTTATTCTTCCCCTATATGTACTTACCCTCTATTTCTTTCTAATGGTATATTCTTTATTTATATTGAATAATTTTTTAGGCTTAGATGTAGTTTTGATCCTCAAAAATATAGTGAATTTCAGTTTTGGTCCCGAATTTGTTTTTTCTTTTTGATTTTGGTTCCTCTTGTTTTAAATTTTAGTCCCTATAAATATTTAAGAAAATACATTTAGTGTTCAAAAGTTTTCTTTAGTCCTTGTAAGTATCACCACTTAAGAACTGGGAATGCAACAGGTACCATAACCAAACATTTTAAAAATACTTAGATTAAAATAGAAAAAATAATTTTGTAGGGACCAAAATCAAAATTTACAATATTTATAAGGAGTAAAAACCTATTTTAAGTCTTGTTTTAAAAAAAAATTATTTTGTGATTGTTTGATAAGAAAGTTCTGTAATTTAGACAAGTTGGTTTATGATAAATTCAGTTCATTGTCTTATAGTGCTTTGCATTGACATTTTATGCCAATTTTTGGTACTCATTTTCATCTTTACTTTTATCATCTGTTTTTCTATTCAGGTCATTTTGTTTGGAGAAATTGTATTGGCTCAGAAGGTCATGTATGATAAATTTGGGGAAGATTTTCTTGTTTATTTTTTATCAAATGGAATCTCTGCTGCACATTGTCCGCCACACCTAGCAGAGCAATATGGTCAAAAGTTGCGGGTAATGAAACTTTCTGGAGCTATAGTATCATAAAAGATTATAGTGCTCCAGCTGAAACTTTTTTTGTTGCCTTTTGTCTTAATGTTCTGTACTTTATCTTTGTCTACATGTAACTTCGATAAATTCTTTTGTGCTGGGCCCAAAGGTTTCACCTCTTCCTGATGTTTTCCTTCTGCAGGGTACTGATATTAAGGAACTGAAATCATTCTATCAGTCTCTCATAGAAAATTTGAGACTGCAGCAGAATGGAAGCCTTGTTTTCAGATAGCATATTTGTGTGTTGGAAAAGTTAACTAGTCCTCTTCCCTATATAGCTCTTTCTTGTTCATCTCGTACACGGGGGCTATAATTCCTGTCTGCAAAAGGTAAGAATGCTTTTTATGATTTAAAGATTAAGATCTACTTTTGTATATTCCCCACTCAACAGTGCGGTCATGGTGGTGATATTGCAGGGTGGTGTATAAAGCTTTTGTGTGCCCATTTTGTAGATGAGGAATGAATATTATTCCCCTTGCCCAAATTTTGATGAGTTCCACTGCACTCTGCAACCTGACCAACGAGTAAAGTGTCTCTGATATATTTATATTCTTTGACCAACAGTTGTAAATTTTGGGGAATTCTCTAGAAAATTGAGTTGCATCCTTTTGCTTGAAGCAGCTCAAATGATACCAAGATGTTGGTATTTGATCTGTGTACGTCTTCTTTTTCTTAATAAATCAGTTTTCCTTGAAATCTTCCTCAATTCTTTATTCGTTGGTATGTTCCTAACTCGGTTCAAGCATTTGTCTTTGCTCGTTGAAATTGTGATTTTCGTTTTATAAAAGTTGAAACTATGATTTAATCATTACGGCCTTGTACAAGTTTCGAGAAGGCAAGATTTGAGGTTTATACGATTTTTCAATTTATATTTTTCTTAATTTGTTGCTTTATGTTTCAAGTTGTTTTTAATTTGGTCTCAAAACAATTGTTGCTACTCAACGGGTGGAAACTGCTAACGTGGAACAATCTATGTTAAATTCACCTGTGTCATGACAATATTTTTATTTTAGGTGAGTTTTGTGATATCCGATTAAATTTAGGGGGATGGAATCTCATTCTCAGTGTAAGCCTTCTATTGATAAATGGGGCAGAGGGTCCACCAGATCATTCCATGGAAGCACATTTGCTATTTGTGATACATGCCCAGCTGTATCAAGTAATTCGCAAATAAACCCCGTGCCCCTCCGCCAAGTCCATCTGTTCCTCTTTCACCTCCAACTGCAACGCCAATCCCACACCACCTTGCTGTCCTTATTGATGGAAATATGAGATACGAGGAGACCCAACAAAGAGATAGAAAGAAGTTTGATAGGGGAATGAGTAGCTGAATAACGAGGAGGAGAAAGCACTGTGTTGGAATAACTTCAAAGAATGTCGCATTGGCATCACTGTGCCCAATACTGCCAGTTACTAGGACCCACAACAAACCCACAAAAAAAGTAGGCTTTTGACCTTTTAATTTTTCATGTCCCTTAAGCTGAGATTTTCGAGGATTTTGGTTTATTTGTGACAAGGTTTGAATCAGTTTTTCACAATTACGTTTTGATTCAAAAGTGCTCTGACAGTGGGTGTTTCTCTGGCTAGCCAATGTGCTTGGTAAGATGACTCGGAATCACCACCATAATTAGACGATTGGAAAAATTAGATGGAATCACATAGGTTGAGGATGGTGACAGGTGGCCACCATTCCAATCAAGAGATTGGTGACAATGGCGATGAGGCGGTGCGGTAGGAGCCGCTCAATGAAGCAATGGCATACATCCCATACAGGCAATTCAAAATAAAACGATATTTTGAAAAATTTTAAGTTATTTACAATATGGGTCTTGAGGTATATTTGTGAATCACCTGTAGAATTGGGCCTGTATCAATATGATTTTATAGGGTGAGTACGTGGGTTTGTTTTACCACGTTCACCAATAGAAGGTCATTTAAAATGAGGTTTCATATCCTTGATTTTAAATGGATATCACAAAACTCACTTTTTTTTATATGAATAATTAATTTATAAATAGGTCAAATCAATCGAAAGATAAATAATGTCATAGGGGGTCTTCAAGCCACACTGCCCCCTAGGAAAATATTTAGCTTTTAACACTAAGCTGACAAATGCATTGGATTCTGAATGATTTTCCAATATTGTTTTGCTAACATGGCAATATGGAGATCTCTAAAGTCCTTCCCCCCTCCCCACGCCTCTTTAAGCCAACACATCTTTTCCCAATCAACCTAGTGAATTTTGCTCCTATCCCCTTTCGTACCCCATCAAAACTTGCATGTTAGCCCCTCCAACTCTTCATAGAGTGAAATGGGAATTTTGAAGAATAACATGGTTTAAGTTGGGATGGCTTGGGCAACTGCTTTTATCAAGACCTCCTTACCCCTTTAGAGAGCAGATTCTCCTCCCACCTTTTTACCTTTTAAACTCTTTCCTTTAAAGACTCAAATTGACTTGTTCTTTGTTCTCTCTATAACACTCTAATATTTAACCAAATACACCTAAGACATATTTAAGTTAACTATTAGAGATTACTACTTTACTTCAGTTCTTAATTTTAGTAACTTTCAAAATACTTAGTGAAAATACGAGTAATTTTTTTAATCTTTGAAAACAAAATATAGAAAGCACATGCTAAGCAAAACCCTTCGCTTGCACTGACGAAAATAATCATCATGTAAGAATACACATATCCAACACACAACAGCATCACAAACATAAACACATCATCATCATCATCATCATCATCATCACACACACACACACACACACACACACATATGTAAGCATAGATACCAATCGTTCCCATCATACTCACCAACACATAATACTAAGTAAGTAGCATTCGCACCAATAGAGGTTGGGCTAGATACAGTAATTCGACAAGTTAAATATAAAGAGGAATATAAACATAAACATATATAGTATGGCAAAACCCCTTAGTAATGGATAACCCCATGGCATACAAAAAAACTAAGGGCTATCCTCTCTATAGAAACGATACGATTGCTCCAAAGTCCACTCGCTAGCTCCTAAGAATGTTGCTTCCGCGAGGGAGGAAGGTAACCAAGCACATGAGCAAGATCATGTGTGGCGAATGACCAGTTGGAAGAACATGATCACTTTTACGTTGACATGTGGCTCCCCTCTAAACATGCGTAGCTCCTCTCAATAGCGCGACACCATGGCCTCGCCATTGTTACTACTACCCACCTCCATGGGGACTGGTGTGTATGCCAATTTCTCCTCTTGAGTATAAATGACCAAATGCCCCTGAGGTCATTTTTACCCAGAAATTCGAGGGCAGTTTACCTGAATCCGAATGGGTCAACTCAATGTTTGAAGGGGTTAGTATTGTTATGAATGATATTCGAGGTGAAAATCTCGTTTTCTAAACTTTCGGCTCAAAATGACCAAAATACCCCTCCTGTTCTACACGGGTAAAAGGTGCCGTTTAGCCGGAATTTTTTCAGGAAGTTTAGAATGATGTTTTTAAGTAATGTTTGATGTTTAGTCGGGCTGGAAGGTCCAGGGTAGTTTTAGTGCAAAATTACCATTTTGCCCCTAGAACGTGTACAGTGAGCCTAATGACGCAATTAAGCAAACCTAAGCAATATTAGGCTCTAATCGAAGATTAATTTATTTCTAATTAATCTAGAGTCAAAATAATTTATTAAGGTTAATTAGAACCTAAGATTGCTTAGTTAAACTCTAATTGCATTCTTTAATTCAAGATTCCTAGTCATGGAATCTTGAATAGTATTTTTCTCTCCAATTCCTTAAATTAAGGAATTGTGCCATACCTCATTTGACCAAAAGAATTATTTTAAATTACTAATCTAGTAAGATTGCCCTCCTAATCAAGTCTTGACACTCCTAATTACCCAATTACCTCACCTAAACACTTTCTTACAACTCCTAACCAAAACCTTAATCAAAGAAACACCTAAACCACAATTACATGAACAAATTAACCTCCCCCTTGGCTGCACAAGGCTGGCCGAATCCTCACCCAAATAAAGTGTCACATGTTGAATTTTATCTCACTCAAAGAGCCATGCCTTGCCCATACTTTTGCCCATACTTCACCATGCTTGAACCCATACCCAAAGCCATACTTTGTAAGAGATATTTTCCTCCCTTTTCCCTCCCATTTGGCCGTCGGCCTTCTTCCTCTTGGCAGCCCTCATTGTGCCAAAATTTCTATAAATACCAAGCCTTGAAGAACCTTGATACACTTTAGATCATTTGCTAAGTTTAGTTGTCTTGCATTTTCTTGCTTTTTCTCTCAAACTTCTCTTCATCTTCTTCATTTTCTTCTACCTCTTAAAGAACCTTGCCACCACCATAAACCACCACAAACAACCATAAACCACCACTACCTCACCTTAAACCATCTCTAAACACTTAAACTTTCCATTTCCAAGCTTAGAAACTCAAGGAAAAATCATTTCCTTGAGTTCCCCTTTGGCCGAATCCATCATCACAATCCAAGAGGAGATTTTGTCTTCTCAACTCTTCAAGAACCAAGCTTTCTTTCTTCCATTTCAAAGACTTCCTTAGGTAGGGGTTTTGTTTTCAAGTTTTGCTTGTTTTCCTTAAAGAAAGTTCTAGTTTTCTCTTGGTTCAAACTCCTTTCTTTCTTTCCTTTTCATTTTCGGCCAAGAGGCCATTTTATGAAAATAACATGAGCTTGATGATGAGGTTTCAAGATAATGACTTGTTGTTGTCATGTGAGAAACCTCTAAAGCTTGAAACAACTTGGTCTTGGACCATACATGCTTGTGTTTCTTTCTTTTTCTTTAGTTTCATTTCGGTTCCTTTTCTTTTCTTTCTTAAATGATTTCGGTTTCCTTTGCCTTGGTTGAACAAAGTTTGCTAAAAATGTAAAGTAGATCACAAAAGTTTTGTTAAAGAAAATTAATCACATGATTTCAAAGAGCTCTAAGCTTACCCTTGCCAACCTTAAAGTTGGTCGGCCGTTCTAAGAGTTTTACTCTAGATTGAAGCCCATGAGCAATAAAATAAAGAATATGACTTAGTTCTTGTAGTTTTGTTTAGACAAAGTGTTGAACTTTGTGTCCATTTTCTTAAGCTTGATGATGAAGTTCAAACCTTAAGACTTCTTTGAAGTCTAGGTGCTAAGAACTCTAAAGCTTGCCTTATGATACATAATGGGTTGAGGTTTTGTTCCTTTAAAGTCTTGCAAGAGCTCTAGCTAAGATCTAAAATAAGATGCATTCATGTTTACTTTAATGCTTTGCATAGCATGTTTATTTTCAAGTCATCACTAAACAACTTAAAAATTAAAACAAGAATGTGCATCCTCACTTAATAAATCTCAAAGCCTATCTAT
The DNA here is from genome assembly GCA_030441495.1 of Dalbergia oliveri. Lineage (NCBI taxonomy): Eukaryota > Viridiplantae > Streptophyta > Magnoliopsida > Fabales > Fabaceae > Dalbergia > Dalbergia oliveri. The sequence goes on from JAMLFY010000021.1 coordinate 1,542,923, forward strand.
TTCAACCTTAAAGTTGATTGTTGATTTGGGGTAAACACCTCAAGAGGCCTAGAGCACTAAAATAAAGAATTGAACCTTGCATCTCATGTTTACTTTCTTGTCTAGCATGTTTAAATTTTATGCCATCACTTAAACTCTAAAGATAATAAAAAGGTGCATCTCATGTTTACTTTATGTCTTCACTTTACTTTCTAATGAAGAATAAAAATGAGGTGCATAGCATGTTTAAGTTTATGTCATCACTTTAATGATCTAGAGCTCAAAGACTTGCCCAAGTATCCTATGTAAGGTTTTAAGAAAATGTTGGCATTCTCAAAGAAGCCATTCGGCCTTGTGGTGATGATGATGGACTTAGCATGAGTTCCTCTAATCACAAGTGTCCATAGTTCATGTTTTGTAATTTTTCTAAGCTTAGGAGCACCTAAGCAACATTATGAATGAAATTATATACTTTAAATCTATTTTATGAACAAGTTAATTTAGCTACTGACCTCATGTGTAATTGCATGATTTTAATGTAAGGATTTGAGTTCTAAAAGAGTTTTGAATCCCTAGAATTATTCCAAGAGAAAACTAGCAACTTATATGCATTTCAACTCATGAGATTATGTGATTTTATGGGCTTATGATTTCGGTTCTGCCCTTCATGATTGGCTACTGTATAAATGCTGTTCTAAGGTGTTAAAATGTGTAAAATTATGTTTGAGTGAAGCAAGGATCGATTTAGAGAAGTTAGAAAAGAATAAGTAACTTGAAAGGATTAGAAATGAGAATTCTAGAACACTTTAATGCATAAAAATGCAAATCTGTTTCAGCATGATTAATTCAAGGATAAATGGTTCATAATCAGTAAGACATGTATAAAATCCCTTCATAAATGATTAGGTATTAATTTCTAAGCTTAAGGTGATGATAAGAACTTAAATAGGAAATTCTAGCACACTTAGACATGGCAAAACATAATTCTGTTCCAGCATAGTTAGATTGAGGAAAAATGGTTTACAACTTAGAGAACATGCCTAGGAATCCCTCATAATTGGTTTAGGAATTGATTATGGAGCCTTAGGCGAAGACGGATCTTAAAAAGGGTCACGAAGGAGATTCTAGAGCCCGTAAGTATATGATATTTTCTGCCCTTACATGTACAATGCTGTTTGGAATTTTAGTGAGTTCAAATCTTAGAGAAAAGTTTAAGTGATAACCTCTTAAGGGTAATAAAGATGTAATACGGGTATTAGAATGATTAGAATACAAGTTTAAGACCCGTAAGGGTCAAAGCATAAGATACTATGAGATAGGAAGCCGAGTGAGCATATTTATGATGATGAACCTCGAGCATATTTATGATGATGTGATTATGTTAATGCCTTGAGCATGAAACTTTATGTGTATGATTGACATGTTGATGTGATGAAGTATTATGCCTTAATTTAAGATGCATGAGGTTTCGAAATATGAATGAGATTGAGGAATATGCTCATGTGAACTAGAAAGATATTGATTTGAGAAAGTTCCATGAAAATGATGCATGTGATTGAGATTATGTGGCATGACTCAATTTGAGGAAATTCGGAGAGTAGCCTTATGCCTCGAATTTCCGTCAAATTTGAGGGACATAAGAAAGTTTTGAGAAATATGATGTTTAAGGTGACACACCGAGATACTTCTCCCTAGGAGAGAAGGTAAAACGTGAGGGCATAGACATTAGCCTCCAAAGCGGACAAAGTCGTTGTCTTAACCAGTCGATGCGTTTCGAAGAAGGAAAAAGTCCCATGATGGGTGATCCTTAGGCCCCTACCCGTACTCTGGGAGTCGGGATTATGATGATTATGATTATGATTATGTTTATGATTCGCTTATCAAGAGGATAAGTAAGAACTAGTGACGACTAGTTAAGGTATGAGCTCATAGCCTAGTTTAAGGGGTGCGGTTACTATTATGTTTGGTGTCACAAGTATGAGAAAAGGAAAGATGTTCAAGAGAAAGTTACATGCCACTTATATGTTGTTTGATTATTGTTTGGTTTTAAAGTCCTCCATGCATTCATGAACTATTATGCTGCATACATGCATTAAGATTCATTATAAAAGACATGGACCTTGGATAAATATCTTGTGAAAACCTCATAATGAACCTATGCATGCTTAACCTTTTTATAATAAACCCAAGGTTCCTGGGACGTAAACGATGACACTAGGATAGAGGATTTCCCTAGAGATTCTTTAGCAAGATTCTCACCCTCTCTTGTTTCTTTTTCCTATTACGTATCTAGACATCGATGGCGTCGTTCGTGATTTTTGTTGATGCACCCGTGTGGAACTGCACTACGACCGGATCAGCCCTACCACTTCGAGGGTCGTTGTGCTATACGCATTTTTGCATACATGGGACGCCCATTTGCCTTTCCAGTTCCAGCTTCCACTTCACTCCGACTTCCCCCTTTGGCGACGACATGATTTTTGAGAGGACGTGACCCAGACGAGCAGAATCGTCACGCCCGTTCTCCATCTTCACGGTGCGAGGTTACCCTGAGTACGTGCCTCGCCCAGACGTTCGGAGACCGACCCATAAGAGGATCCTCCTTCTCATCCTTTCTCGAAGGTTCGCCCCTGCCTACCCATGGATATCGGGATGGGTAGCGAGGAGACGGTGACGCAGGAGAGGTTAGCACGACGTCCAGAGATGCGCCCACGCCGTGGAGGGCATGCTCGCCCATCCTTCCGCCTTCACGCATCCGAGGAGCTTGCCCAGTCATTGGGTATGTGCCAGAGGGATGAGGAGGAGCATCATCCATAGTTCGAGGGAGGGAGTGTCATAGCTAGGGAGTATCTTTTGGGGTTGTTCTCATGTATTCGTTGTTATGTTTCTTATTTCTGTTGTTGTACTACAAGCTCTGCCCACTAGTATGGGTAAGACTTTATGTTTCCTTTATATTTCAGTAGTCATGTACTAAACTATGTTAACTAATGTGATGAAGAATGATGTTCATGATTGATGTGTTTTTAATGTTTACGTTCTGTATGATTTATTTATTCTTCCGCTTCACGTTACATTTATGTTACACGCAAAGGCTCGCACTTTGTTTTACATGCATTTAAAAAAAAAAATTTACTTGTAATTTCCGCTAAGTATTTTGTAAATGAATTTAAAGAGAAGTAATAACTAATAATTAATCTTGATACGTCCTAGGCGTATTGGGGTTAAATATTAGGGTGTTACAGTACGACCAGATGATTCCTGGAATGGTGACTTCTTGGATGGTAGACCATGGGAAAGAAGGGCGAGGTGGCGATTTGAGGCACGCAAAGAGGCGTCCTTTCACAGATGCACAGGGCGGGTGCGGGGAAAGTCTCGTGAGCGGCTGGCATGTCGAAAGCAAAGTTGCCGTCAAAAGGTGTACCCATCGAAAACCAAATACTAGTGTCAAGGTGCACAAAGGGATGATTCAAAAATCACAAACAAACAAACCGAACAGTGGACGAAATGATATGACCGGTTGCCTAGGCCATAGTGCAACTTTCACTAAGGCAAACCAATGTACAGGACGAACGCCACCATTGGCCTTTGAAGACGAGATGGAAAAGAAAGAGGAATGAAAAACTTATAAAATCTTTAGGGCTTTCATCTCCAAACATATGTTATCATCTACGTCCTCAAGAACTTTGGGTTTCATTATAAAAATGGTGGACATAAACAAGGTTTATTTATTAAGTTTCAAAAGTCATTAGCTAAGGTTCGTGTCATTAGTATGAATTTTGATATCAGTGAATGCATCATACCATATTACAAATGCATGTCAATACCTTATGCAACATACCAACCATATATTAACATACTATCAAACATAAGGAATATCAACATTTTTGGCACATATATTTCTGCTTTTTTTCTTTCTTAGGTGACTTAATATTCTTAGTCTTTCATAAAGGCCATCCTAACGCTCTTTCCCTTGTGAGAGTTCTAAGGTTATAAGCTCATACCTAGCTAGTCATTACTAGCCTACGGTATCCCTTTTGATAAGGTATTTCTTGACTCTGAGTGCGGGATAGAGGCATTGGATCACTTTTCACCGAGCATGGTTAGCTATGAAAATATCACATCCTTGTCTTCCATCATAACTAGTATCTTTTGGAATCTAAAGGATTATTTGTTACCACTCGATTTTTTTTTTAGTATTGTTTATGATAAAATAATTAAATGTGAATAATCTATAGGATTTTGAAAATTTTGACAGATATAGTTATGATCAAAATTATATGAGGATTCTGAAAAAAAAAGAAAATTAATTTAATATTATTAAAAATTTAATATAATAATATTTTAATCGAAGATATAGAATGAGACCTTATAATTGGTATAAGGACATAAATAAAAATAAGGATAAGGTAAAATAAATATTTTTAACCTGGTAAAGTTTTTTTTTTTTATGTCAATTGGGTATTGAAACGGTAATAATTGGTACATCGAAATGGTAATAATCGGTACACCAAAAACACCGAAACTGGTTTAATTAATGGATATTATTATATCTAAGATACATTTCACTTAGGACAATCAAATAAATATAGAGATTTCTAATCCAAATACCTGGCAAAATTGATCAAAAATACTTATATTGATTACTTTCTCTCCAAGTAAGTTTTATTATATAAAGTAAAAAGAAAAACAAATGGCATTTTCTTCTCTTCTTGGCTTTCACGTTACTTTCTTTCTCCCTTCACCATCTTCATTTTGTTCTTCTTGAAACTCCATTAAACCTTGAAATTCTTGAAGGATACACTTAGGTAAACACTGACTAGCTCCACAACACTTCTTCTACACCAAACTCAAGCCAAAACCTTCTTTTTCTCTTCAAATCCGTCCAACGCAGCATATATAGGGGTTGGAAAATGAGTTTGAAGCTTGGTTAGAGGAGGAAAAGCTAGAGAATGATTGAACAAAAGGCTTGGAGAAAGGTAGGAAATATTCTATGTTTATTGCCTGTGATTGTTTGGCTATTTTTGCTAAATAAACTCTTGAGATATGTTTGAAATTATGTTTGTGAAATCTGAAATTTATTTCAAGATGCATATATATGAGCTTGATAGATGTAGAAGATACCATGGATAAAAGTCTCGTGAATTGATTGAATTGATGTAAGAGATTTAACTATGTAAATGAAGAGATTTTTGGTTCATTAAAAGAATGAATACCTAGAAATTTCACAATATTATAATTAGACATAATTTTATGATTTATGAAAGATTAGTATTTTTGAAGTACGATAATAAAGTTTCTTGAAAAAAGGATAATATTTTGATTTATAGAAGAAAAAGCTTTGAAATCTATGTAATACACTTGGTTTAATTTCCTAAAAGTTTTAAGAATTACTAAGTAAGGAGTCCTATAAGTTTCTACAGTGAACAAATTCATAAAAGTTTAGCAGATTTTATAGAAAAATCTCATAAAAAGTTTAGCTGTTTTCTTTTAGAAATTTCATAAAAAGTTTAAGATTTTACTAATAAATCTCATAAAATTAAAGAGAATTTTTGCAAAGAAGTTTCATAAGAAGTTAGGAGATTTTAACAAAAATCTCATAATTATTAGAAGATTTAAAAGAATATCTCATAAGAAATTCAGTAGATTTTTTTAAAGAGAAGAATCTCACAAGAATTTAAGAATTAACAGAAAATCTCATAAGAATTAAAGATATTTCAAGGAAATCTCAGAGCATAAGCATGAGAAATAAACTATTAATAGAGTTTTACTTTGATAATCATAAGATTTCCTAATCAAATATTAAAGAATTTTTTTTTTATGAAAAGAGAAAACTTAAGAAAATAAGCCTTATTTAATATCAACTGCTTGATTGTAAGCTTAGGATTCAAATTGTGATCTATCAGATTGTAAGGTGTTATATCATTATGAGCAAAGTGATGTATTGAGAATAGCATGCTATTGTGATATATAAGGTTATAGTACGAGCTATTACATTGATTAAACTATCAGGTTGTAACAGAGGTGTTATATCATTGGTAATACATTAGATGAGAAGTATTAGGAATCCTATGAGTTCTATTCTTAAGCCTAAATTTACTAATAAGCATATGATAAAGAAGTAATAAAACAAACAAACTAATTGTTATACAGACAACCAGGAAACCGTTAATTATTTAACGAATTCTTTGATTTTGTTCTCAAGCATAAGTGCACTCATAGTACCATGTTAGATAAGAAAGGAATAAGCAAACTAATTATTTTAAAAGAATCGAAGATATATTTATTATTTTAATTCTAAGTAATGTCACTATGCATAGACTAGTGTTTTTCCTCGGAATCTTTGATTCTCATTCCCGGTTATCATCTTTTTTTTACATAGATTGCGATGATCATGATTATTTTGTGGAGATCCTTAGCTGATTTTGGCATCATGGTCCAGACCTTTTGATGAACTACTCAGAGAGATTTTAGTCATTTTTATTTTCTTTTAATGAATTTTGAGTGGTACCCTATCTATACTAGAGGGTTCCTGGAACCCTATAGTTATGTATACTATTGATTTGTCATCATATAATACAATTATGTTATTTTGCTATTTTATTACAACATATTATTTATATTCAAACTTAGCAACACGAGAGAAAGCAATTCATGTTTATCACAAAAGGCTAATATCTAATATTATATATACACCTGTAAGATCAAGCAAAGTTAACAAGTAACAACTACTCACTATAAGATTATGGCTTAAGCATAACTTTATGGTAGGAAGGGTGTTACATCATTTCCATGTGTCTTATGTCACATTTATCATTACCATTCATTTAGATATGCAAACATCAGCATTTAACCATAATCATCGTCATGACTTAACATTTAACATTTTCATGCTCACGAACTTCATAATTTCTCTAAGTCCACAAATTTGATGGAATTCTAGCAGCATAATATTGGAACGTAGTTTTCCAAATTTGGTTCTAGTCAATTAATCATATAAATCATGTATCTCAAACATCCATATACATAATCACAACATGCACAAGCATGCACCTCACATATGCATATATCCATAGGCAATGTTATCATCAATATCTCATTAAAAGGTAAACATGCTCCTACCCAATTGTTGGAATTCAAGGACTAGACTCAGCCATGCACCTCACATATGCATATATCTATAGGCAATGTTATCATCAATATCTCATTAAAAGGTAAACATGCTCCTACCCAATTGTTGGAATTCAAGGACTAGAATTACAGTAATACATATGCTACGCTTAACAGGATATATACAATACAAACGGTAATAATCAATTACATAAACCAAAGATTAAGCATGCATAATCATCAATCATAATTTCACATAACCACTTCAAGCTATTCAATTTCCAAACAATTCACATGAACATAGCCCACATAGTGTACCATTCATATCAATATCATCACGTCATTAATATTCATACTTTAGCCCAAAAATGGTCAAACTGAAATTTCTATAAGTATATGGCTAAGTGTAAGTTCTCATTTTAACACTTCTTCTCAAAGCTAATGATTTCAAAATTATTTTACACTTTTAAGAGACCCAATAACACTTAGATATTACTTCTAAACATCATAAAAACTATTTGGGCCATTGACCGAATTTGTTAGACTTTAGGGTTAAAGTGTAAAATTCTCTACTTTTGACACTTAGTGAGTGCCAACACTTCTAAAACTCCTTCTTAACATTATAAATGGAATTTTGAGCATATGAGACCCATCCAAAATAATTTTTGACTTTAACTAAACTCATTTGGCTGAATGCACATGTTTGAGAAATTCAAAATGCAATTTTTCATATTTAAAAACTATCTGAACCTATCACTTTTAAAAATCCTTTTAGACACCTAGGATGCTAAAAATATTTTTCACCATAATTCTCAGCATACCAAATAACCAAAACAGTGACAAATAGTGGCCAAACAATGAGTAATAGCGGCAAAAACTAAAATGTGATAAGCATTGAAAATTATGTTTTTGCCCATTTTTTTTAGTTACTAGTTTTTCCCAAAAATCATTCTAAGACACCTTAAACACAAGAATCATTTTCACACTTAAAGAAATAAATTTTGACCTTAAAATAGTAGCTATCCCAAAATCACATCCATGGGGCCCTGCATGTTCAAGAATTATATTTTTATCCCTTATTAGTTTCTAGCTCTTTAAAAAATTTCCTTTAGCACCTTAAACACAAGATACAAGTTTTAAATGAAGATAAAATCAATCCTAAACCCTATATATATCCATGGCTAAAACATATTGATTGCATGTGTCCATGTTAAAAAATTCTATTTAAGATAGTTAAAGACAAGTCTTGAGCATTAGAAGTATAAGGTGATGACTAGGAACATGAATATACAATGCTTGCTCATTTTAAGCCATTAGAAATATAAAGTGATGACTTGAAACATAAATATGTCATGCTTATTCATTTTAAACGAGTACAAATATAAAGTAATAACTTGAAATATAAATTTGCAAAGAAATATAAAGTGATGACTTAAAATATAAATAAGCAATGATTGTTTATTTTAAGCCATTAAAACATGATATTAAGTCTTAGGAACCAAAGACATGAAAATGTGGAATTTTAACCCTTTCAATTTTAACAAAATAAGGTCTTTTCTAAAAAAAATGAACAATGCATGAACTAGCCTTTAGGGCATGATTAAGCTTTAGAGTTCTTTTTGATGGTTCCAAGAACCTTGTTCTTAAGACGCATTATCAAGCTCATATATGTAGCAAAATAAACATAAGAAGAAAATTGTGCATTCTTTTCTCTTTTTTTGAACAAAAGGATCAAGCTTCAAGCTATGGAGGTTAAAAGCATGGGGGCTTTACATCCCTCGTCAAGAACCATATCATCAAGCCATAGCTTCTATAGTAAAAAAAAAAATTAAAGAGAGGAAACAAAAGGAAGACATAAAACTAATTCCTACCAAATGATGCTTCTTGTTGAAAGATAAAAATGCTTGTTTTTTGTAACACCTTCCTAATTACCATATATTCTTGTGTTAACACAGGAACTAGAAGAGTATCATTTTGATATTATTTATACTATTCAAGAGAAAAGAAAGTTAATCAAACTTATATGTTGCAAAAACTCATATATATATATATATATATATGCACATCATATACAAGTTGTCAATATATACATCGCATTGAGAGATAAGTTCATCCTCTTATAAAACTATTCAGAAACTCAGTAAAAAAAACACATCCTAATCTAGTCCAACCTATTCAAATACCATGGCCCAACAAAATTACATGTACATATAAATGGACCTAAAAAACATCTAACAAGATCGGTCTGAGGCTAGTGGAGTTTTAACACTAAGCTACAATTATGTACATGTCAAAGAGTCCTAGAATGTCTTACATCCTCCTAGAGAACTTTTTACTCAGGAAGATGGCATCACCTTTGGAGGACCTGTGGGTGGATTCTAGTCAGAAGAGGAAATGAAGAAAGAGCATCCTAGAGGGGGTATGGGAGGTGCAAGCGGTAAGCAAATACATCAATGTGCCATGTGAAGGGGCACACCATCATAAGGAAAAAGCACAAAATCAGCAGTAAATACCCAACTGATCGAGTGACCAAAACACGTAAGCTCGAACCTTAGAATAGCCTACCTTATAGAGAGATCTAGTACCAGTTCACAGTGCCATACCCATTGTGTCGAGTTAAGGAAAAATATCAGGACGACATTGGCCGGATTTGAATATAATACACAATGCATACAAACATAGGGAGACTACATTTATATCCAAGTGGTATCTGGAGTGGATGACTCCACAATGGGTAACTTATACCTAAGTATCTGATGGACACTCCACAATGGGTAATAGATTGCTTCTAGGACATTAGCTTATTTCTGTGTGATCATTAGACTTCATTTTTTCTCTTTTGAATCTTACACAGTTCTATTCCTCACGATAGCCTATCGACTTATAATACCTTTAGGGAAGTTTCTCTTTTTGTCTTCCCTTTACCCAACATAAGTCTTGTCTTTTTTTTCCCATATGTTAGAACATGCATAGTTGAAGTTCCTACATGTTCTTTTGTCACATAGATTCACTCAACTTTCTTATTACCAATGCATGCTCCAATTACATATAAATATTCATTCACAAATGAAATTCTCATTCATTTCTCATAAACCAATCCTTAAAGTGTAAAACATGCATTTATACTCATCATATTTGAATTAAAGGACATTATCTCATCAATTCAATTCTTTGTTCAATTTCCAGCACCTTGCAAATTTTTCACTCAAGTAGCAAAATTTATTTTTCATATCAAATAACCATTTAAAAGGCTATAAAAATTCTCCATGACACGTCAATGTGTCCACTAGGTCTTGTAAAAATTTCAAGCAATAATCATTCTCTAACTATGTTAACAAAATTAGACAAATTGAAGTCAGAATCCCCTTAATTACGCCAATAGCCCCAATTTTAAATTTTATTACCCTATCAAATGAATATATCAAATTCTACAAAAATTCAGAGTTGGACTTCAGGATGTGTATAACACCCTATAAAAATTTCAAAGAAAAAATCAATCTTTTGCTAAGATAACAAAATTAGCAAAATTTACAACTTCAATTCCAACAATTCAAGGCACTAGAGGTATAGTTTCGATTCTATTTTTATAAAGCAGTAAAAGTCCAAAGCAAGGCTCAAGAAAATTCTGGGACTAGCCTAGGATGATAACTTCAACATATGATTTTTCTAGCTTATGAAAATACCCATAAACACATCAGAAAATTCGGAAAAATCCATGCCTATAGCAAAACTGAAATTCCAACAACATGGTTCAACACTCCTTTTTACAAAATTGAGTTTTTACAACACCAAACTATTCCACCAATGCAAATCATCAATATCTATGTATAACCTCACATTAAAATCAAAATTACTAAATTTAAATCCTCAAAATCAGGAAGGAAAATCTTCTCTTGGAGGGGAAAAGTGGCTTCAACCAAGAAGGAAATAAATGGGAGAAGAGATTTTTGTGGTGGCTTTGTGGGTGGAGATGAAACCTCAAGTGTTTGTGGTGATTCATGGTGAAAAATGTTTTGGTTTTGAGGCTTGAAGCTTTAATTTGTGAGCAACGATGAGTTTTTGGGTAAGAGTATAAGAATGTTTAAAAGTGGAGAGAATGAGAGTTTTTGCACAAACTTAGTGCTCAAGTTGTGACAAAAAGAGTGATTGAAGAGAATAAGAGTGTGAGTGAGTCTTCAGGATGAATGGTTATTAAAAAAAAAATCAAGTGAGTCTTTTTTTGGGGTGGGGGCTGGGCCCTTAAGAGGTTAGGTGGGGGGGATATTTGTGTTTTTGTATGCATAGAAATTAGGGTTGTATGTATAGAAATTAGGGTTGTGTGTAGGTGTGGGAAAATTATTAGGAAATGATAATTAGGTGTTTATGGGGCTTTAAGCTTAGGTTAGGAATTCAGGCATGCTTAATTTGACTAAGCTTAATTAATTCAAATTTCAAATGCAAGTATGGTTCCCTTATCTCAAGAAAAAACTAAGAGTGACAAAGTAGCTTTTGTCCCCTACTTTATTTTATTATCTCATAAAGCACTTTATGCCTCTTTTTGTAATTTTGATTAAGAATAGATTACGTTTCTCTAGTCAATTGTGGACCTTAATCCACTCAAAATTAATTAACAAAATAATTAATATTTAATTTGAAGCTAATATTGCCCATATGCTCTTAATTACGTTAACTTAAGCTTAATTAACACAAACTAGGGACAAAATGGTGATTTTACATAAAATCTCACGGGGACTCATCCAAACATCATATATGCCCTCAATTAACGTATCTAACTCCAGGTAATGATTGGTTCGTTGTCACTTAATCTCGTATTAAATTATCTCAAGGGTATTTTGGTAATTTATGCATGAAAATTGGAATTGTGATTTTCACACCGATTGCTATCTAAATCACATAAGTCCCTTCAACATTACATTAACCCTTTGAGGATATCGGATCAGCCGTCCTTCATTTTCGTGCAAATAATTAAGTCATTTTGATCATTTTGCATAAAGGGATAAAAGTGAGGAAACAATAGGAAGACATAAAACTAATCCCCACCAAATGATGCTTCTTGCTTGAAAGATAAAAATGCTTTTTTGTTTTTTTGTAAGGAAGAAAAAAGAAAAATCTTCTCTTGGAGGGGAAAAGTGGCTTCGGCCAAGAAGGAAATGGGAAGGGATTTTTTGGTGGCATTGTGGGTGGAGATGAAAGATCAAGTGTTTGTGGTGTGGTTCATGGTGAAAGTGTTTTGGTAAAAATATGCTGTTAGACAAGTGAAAGTGTTTTACTATCAATATGCTGTAAAAATTTCAAAGAAAAACTCAATCATTTACTATGGTAAAAAAATTAGACAAATGCAAAGCTTCAAGACTATAAATTCAGGCATACCAATATAGTCTCGGTTCATGATTTTTTTAAGGCGGTAGGAGTCGAAAACAAGGCTCAAGAAACTTTGTGGAACTATCTTAGGATGTTAGCTTCAATATATATTTTTATAGCTTATTAAAATGCCCACAATTCCCTGACAAAATTTGTGATCAGCTGTCCTATTCAAAAACCAAAAATCTAGCAACATGATTGAAAATCTCTTTCACAAAATGATTTCTAACATCATCTAAACATACCATCAAAATTAATACATCAATATCAACATATTATCAACCAATATAACTAGAAATTTCGGACTAAGATCAATCAGAAATGTTCAGAATAAATTTGAAAAGAAAAGGCCAAAGAAAACCCTACTTTGGTGGCTTTAAGGATCTTGGCTCTAAGGATGATCCAAGAATGATTTTGTTCACTACAAAGCCTTCAAACCCACACCAAAACCTTCCTTAGGCATCAAATTGTGAACTTTCAAAGTATATAAAGGTTATGGATTCAAATTCTAATGGTAATGTGGGTGATAAGGTTGGTGGCTTTGTATTTATCTTGAGTTAGATGTCATAATTATGCAAGTCAAAGTATGTATTTCTTTCTTTAAAAGAAAATACTGAGATGGATGGGGAGGATTTGTTTTGTTGGTCAAAGAATGAATCTTGATGATCCACTTGGCTAAGATAAGTGGCTCACTTTAACTGGGGAGCAAGTAGCTTTTTCAATGTTAAAACTGCACATCGAATTCCATCGAACGGATGAGATATTAGCTCCCGAGCAAAATATAATAAATGAAATGCCATGATTGAACTTACTTTTCAAGTTTCAATCCTTGTCATCCACTTAGCATAAAGTGGTTGTAAAGGTTACTTGGCCACCAAATAACTTGTACGTGTTAAAAATCGCACATTAAAACTCTATCAACGGGTAAAATATCTAAATGTAAACAAACATTACCCGAAAATTAATTCTAGGTATAATCTCATTCCTTACCATTCTAACCTTAACCCTTCTTTTCTAGTCCTGCATTCCTGCCTTAAATTCATTTCAACTTGTCCACTGCTTATGGCCTGGAAGGTTACTATTCATCATGGCATGAAATTTTTTTTAATAAGTCCGTTGGGCAATCCTCATCATTTTAAACTGCAATTTTTGAAATTATGACTAATAAAGCTCAATTTAATTTTTAAATAATTTTTAGAGTGTTATATCGTCATTTAATCTCGTGTTAAATTATCTCAAGGGTATTTTGATAATTTTATGCATGAAAACTGGAATTTGCGATTTTCACATTAACATATCTAAATCACATACGTCCCTCAACATTAAATTAACCCTTTGAGGATAGTCGGTTACAATCGTCCTTGATTTTCATGCAAAATAACCTTAAGGACATTTTGGTCATTTTACAGAAGGGATAAAAGAGAGGAAACAATAGGAAGACATGAAACTAATCCCTACCAAAATGATGCTTCTAGCTTGAAAGATAAAATGCTTGTATTTTGTAAAGAGAAGAAAAGACAAATCTTCTCTGAAGGGGAAAAGTAAAGCTTGGACCAAGAAGGAAAGAAATGGGAGAAGAGATTTTTGTGGTGGTTTTGTGGGTGGAGGTGAAAGCTCAAGCGTTTGTGGTGTGATTCAAGGTGAAAGTGTTTTGGTTTTGAGGCTTGAAGCTTTAGTTTGTGAACAACGATGGAGTTTTTAAGAGGATAAGAGTGTTTGAAGTGGAGAAATGAGAGAGTTTTTGCACAAACTTAGTGCTCGAGTTGGGACTAGGAGAGAGTGATTGAAGAGAATGAGAGTGTGAGTGAGTCTTTGCGTGGGTATGGTAGTTAAAAAAAATAAAAATGAGTATATTTTTTTTTGGGTGGGGTGTTGCCTCAGGCCTTAAGGGGTTAGGTGGGGGATATTTTGTGTTTTTGTGTGTATAGAAATTAGGGTTGTGTATAGGCCTAATTAGGAGAATTTTAGTTAAGAAATGGTAATTAGGTGTTCTTGGCACTTTCAGCTTAGGTTAGGGAATTTCAGCCATGCTTAATTTGACTAAGCCTAATTAATTCAAATTTCAAATGCAAGTATCATTCGAATCTCAAGAAAACAATAAGAGTGATAAACTAGCTTCTCCTTACTTTTACTTTATTATCTTATAAAGCACTTTATGCCTCTTTCTCGCTAATCCTTGATTAAGAATGAGATTAAGCTTCTCTAGTCAATCTTAGACCTTAATCAACTCAAAATTAATTAATAAAAATAATTAATGTTTAATTTGAGCTAATATTGACCATATGCTCTTAATTACGTTAATTTATGTTTAATTAACACAAACTAGGGGTGAAATGGTAATTTTATATAAAATCTCATGAGGACTCATCAAACCATCCTATATCCCCTCAAATTAACATATCCAACACCCAGGTAAT
>JAMLFY010000021.1:1558286-1591393 GCA_030441495.1 Dalbergia oliveri
ATATATGTGATATCTGAATGGTCCTGGAAGTACCTTAAAGTTTCTATGTAAAATTACTATTTGCCCTTAGTTAGTGCTAATTAAGTTTAATTAGAGTAATTAAGGAAATCAAGGCAATATTATGCTCTAATAAAAGATAAATTAATTTTATTTACTAATCTAGAGTAAAATAATTATTTGTGGTTAATTAGGGCCTAAAGGTTGTTTTAGGGTTTAAGTCCCTTCTCTATTCAAATAATGCCATGAGACCAAAAAACATAAAGTAGAGACAAAACACTTTCTCTCTTCTTTTCTGATTAGGACATGTTGGTATTCCAATTTCAAATTAATCAAGCTTAACCCATTTAACCTTATAAGACAACTCCTTAAACATGTCTAAAGCCTTAGCACATGGTTACAATTCCTAACACCAAAATTATCAATTTCTAACCAAACCCCTAATTATAATTACCTAAAAACCCTAATTCCCACCCAAATGAAATGAAAATTCCCTACAAATTCCTATCAAGTGCTTGTTGGCCACACACACACTCTTTCCTTTCTCATTTTGATTTTTTACACTTATACACTCACAAAAACTCTCATTCTTACTATCTACTTTTTGGTAAAGTCTTGCTCACCAAGACTTGTCAAATAAGCACTCTCTTATCTTTCTCAACTTAAGATTTCCTGTCTTCATCTTCAACCTTCAAGAACCTTTATCTGATCTCCATTCAAAGATGGCAAACATCAAAACACCACATACCCCACCATAAACCAACTCCTAAACACCTAACCTTTCCATCCCCATACACAAGAACATAAGAAAAATCCTCCTCCCTATTTCTTCTTTTCCTTTGATCAAAACTCATCTTGGCCCCAAGAGAAGACTTTTCTTCTCATTTTAACACAAAGGACCAAGCTTTTCTCTGCAACTAAGAAATCTTATTGGTAGGGATTTTATTTCTATGATCTTCCTCTTATTCTCTTCTTTCTTTGCTTTTCAGTTTGTTCTTTTGTTGGGAGTTAAGAATGTATACCTTGACCAATGATGGTTCTTGATTACCATTGTTAGGCCATCATGTTCATGACCTTGAGAGCCCAAAGTGTAACATCCTAGTTCTCTTCTTTAAACATTGATAGAGGAATAGTTAATAGAAATATTAAGATTCTGCATAACATAGTTGTGATGAGAACAACACTATGATTGAGAATATAAAAAAAGAAAAAAAAGAGATGAATAATATTTTACTTGCCTCAGGCCGCTAATCGCTTAAATCTTAAATCTAGACCCAAAGGTGCCCGAAATTAGGGAAAACATGGAATAAGGTTAGAAATAGTTAGAAATGAAAATTTTATGCTTATAATTAATTTTCGGTAATATCGTTTTATCCGGTATGGTGTTTACCCCATTCAGGAAATTCATGTATGAATTTTAAGAGGAAAGATATTTTCATCATCACCAATGGATAATATCTATCCATTTAGGACATGTGAAGGCCAAGATTTAATCTTGGATTACCTTAGCCATTCATTTTGCTTTATTACACAAATGATTATTTGCTTTATCACATAAGATATCTTCATGCATTGAATACAAAAAACCAAGTCACAAACTTCTTCTTCAAGCTAGAAACCCATCTCGACCAACAAGGGAAAGGAAGAGCAGCCACCATTTTCATCTTCAAGAGCTTGATCTTGAGTTCTAAGCCCAAAAACACTAGCCTAGAGTTGTTGAAACCTCAAAGTTCCTTCATTAAACTTGTTCTATAACTTGATCTTGACAAATCTAACCGAACAAAATATCTTCCCCATCAAACCTTGTCTTATTACCTCACACCTCACTGATCAAAGAAGGGTTTGAATTTGGTTTGGAGATTTGGAGTGGAAGGATTCAAGCTTGGATCATCTTGGAGCCAAAGATCCACTAAGTTGCTAAAGTAGGGTTTTAATTGCTTTTCTTGTCAAATTTATTCTGATGTGTTTTGATGGAGCCAAGCCTGAAATTTCTGGTTATGTGGGATGATATTATGTTGATATTGATGTATTAATTTTGGTAGTGGGTTTGGATAGTGTTAGAGTATGATTTTTGATAAAGGAAATCTTGACTAGGTTGCTGGATTTTTGGCTTTCCTACAAGTTATGTACAATTTTTGGAGTTATGGTAGTTTCATGAACCATAAAAATTATATGTTGGAGTTAACATCTTAAAACTAATTACATGAATTTTTTTGGTGTTACTTTAGGTTTACCTGCCAAAATCAAAAACCAAAATGAGATTGATGCTTTCTTCTTTATGTTGAAATCTTGAAGCAATAAAGATTGTTGTAAGTTCATTACCATAGCAAATGATTGAAGTAGCCCTTGAAATTTTTACAAAAAGTTAATAACATATTGAAGTATCACTGTAAATTTTATTGTGCATTGATTCAATCATTTTGTTAGGGTTAAAATTATTAGAACTCTCTGTCTGATCTTAATTGATGGCCCTTAACCACTAAATTTGTACATTTTCTGAAGGATTAGAGAGCTCCATTTGTTTTGAAATTTTTATAGGGCCTTCCTAAACACATTGAAGTGTCATGAGAATTTTTGTGGCCTTTGAATTGACCAGCCTAGGGAAAATAAATTTTGCTATGAAAGCACAATTATGCCAATATGCTGTAACTGAATTACAAATGTTGATTTAGTACTATAATGACTGTAATTCAAACGTGTACCAGTGAATGCATACTATGAACTTAATTGATTGTCATATATGAGAAAGAATAAATATTACATTGCATGAATGCATATATATGGTTTATGCATACCTTGGGGAAAGAGAAAGTACTTGGTATACTTATATGAGAAAAAAGAATTTATACATTTTCATGGAGTGCATGTTTGAACATATGAGGAAAGAGAGACAAGGCTCAGATGGGATAAAGAGGGAAGGCAAGAGTAAGGACTTCCCTGAGAAAATTTTATGAGTCAGGAAATACATATCAACTAAAGGAGTAGAACTGTGTGTGATTTGGAATGGAAAAAAAATGAAGTACAATAATCATCAGATGAATGAGCTCATGTCCTAGCAGTCTATTGTCCTTTGCGGAATTATCAAATGAAGATAGATTATGTGGAATTAAGCCTTGATGTTAATAAACGGAGGAAATACATGGAATTGAGCTTATGGTTCCAAATAATAGACATGACTTATTACGGTGACATTTTAAATTCCTATTATGATATTTAGCATTGATGCCTATAACTTGTGTATGGAATGTTTTATATGAATGAGCTCATTAACTGTATTCTGGATAGTATTTGAAGGAACTACCTTACTGAAGAATTTTATAGTATTCTCACCCCTGACTATATGTACTTGTATTACTTAATTTAGCATATATTGTCACTTGGTATTCTTCCTTTGATTGCCACAGTGGGTGTGGCAGGGTCCATCCTTTACTTTGTATGCCGTAGGTTACTTTAGTTTTAGTGATTTGTGTTTTTCTACCGTCTCCTTCACTATTTATTTTTACCTAGTTTTACCCCACTTTTCCCTAAACCAATGTGCCTCTCCATATGGCACACCTTGATGTATTTGATATCCCACCTTCCAAATGACAGCCCTTCAGATGCACCCGTCTTCATCATCATCCTCAGGCTCCCAAATTCATCCGAGGTCTTAACACCCTGGCGGGTCTTGAGGCCATCATACCAATGGCCAATGGCTCCCTATAGGAGGTCCAAGGCCTTCAGGATTTTTGTCTTGTGCATAGTAGTAGTATAGCATTAGTACTTTGCCAGCGCTTAGATGATGTATTATTATTCATTTCCAGGTCCGTTTGTATCTATATGTGTTTTGTTAGACCAGGATGATAGCATGCTAGGTTTTTAATGTTGACCCTCCTTTTGATATGGGGTTGACTACCAAGGAGTTAGCCGGTTGGTTGTGAGTATGATGTACATATTGTAAACTTATAACCGATGTTATGTACGGAGAGACAAGCTTTGAAACATATATTTGTTGTCTAAAGTACTTTATTGCTTTATTGTCTAAAGTACTTTATTGCTTTATTACTATGTCAATACTCGAGTATAATGTGGTAATAGGAGGGTGTTACACAAAGTTTGATTCCTTGTTTTCTTTAGAAAAAGGTTAAAGAATGCTCATTTGGTTTGCTTGTTGTCTTTGAGTTTGATGATGAGTCCAAGAAATGAGATTCTTTAAACTATGGGAATAAAGGACTCTAAAACTCTTTTTCATTTTGTTGAGATTTATGGGTTCAAGTTTCTCTTTAAAGTCAGTTGTGAGCTTTAATAAGATATAAAACTAGACTTGCATTCATATTTATGTTTCAAGTCTTGCATATTCATGTTTATGTTTCAATGCCTTGCATGTCATGTTTATATTTCCAAGTTGCCACCTTAAATGTTAAAGACTAAAAAATGAACTTGCATCTTCATGTTTATATTTCATGTCTTGCATTTCACCCTCAAATGGGTCAAATCAATGTTTGAAGGGGATTATAACCGTGATGTTTGATATTGAGGTGAAAATCTCGTTTTCTAACTTTGGCTCAAAATGACCAAAATACCTTTGGCTTGTTCCAGGTAGTAAAGGTGTTGTTTGAGCCCCAAATTTTCCACGAAGTTCGGAATGATGTTTACGAGTGATTTAAGATGGTTTATCAATTCCAAGGTTCTCAAGGAGTTTAGTGCAAAATTACCATTTTGCCCTAGAACATGTACTATGAGCCTAATGACGTAATTAACCTAACCTAAGCAATATTAGGCTTAATCGAAGATTAATTTATTTCATAATTAATCTAGAGTCAAAATAATTTATTAAGGTTAATTAGACCTAAGATTGCTTAGTTAACAATCTAAATCTCATTAATGGAATCTTGAATATTGATTCCTCTCCAATTACTTAAATCAAGGAACTTTGTCTATGACTTAATTTGACTTGAAAAGAGTTTTAATTGTTAATCTAGCAAGACCACCCCTAAATCAAGTCTTGACAACCTTAATTAACCATTACTTCACCTAAACACTTTCTTACAAACTCCTAATCAAAACCTTAATCAAGAAAACACCTAAACACATCATTAAACCACAATTACATGAACAATTTCTTTTCCTCCCCTTGGCTGAAATTGCCGAATACATACCCTTGTATTGTGTCACATGTTGATTTTTTTTCACTCCAAAGACCATGCCTTAAGCCATGCCTTACCCATACCTAGCTATACTTCTAACCATGCCTTTGAATGACAAGTTTTTGAAGATATTTTCCTCCCCAATGGCCTTGAGAAACCGTTGGCCATCCTCCCCCTTGGCAGCCCATTGTTTCATTTTTCTATAAATACCAAGCTTAGAGAACTTGGTTACACTTTAGATCATTTGCCAAGTTAAGCTTTCTTGCAATTTTCTCTCTTTCCTCTAAATTCTCTTCATCTTGTTCTTCTTCCTCCACCATCAAAGAAACCTTTCCACCACCAAACCACCACAAACAACCTTGAACCACCACTCCCTCACCTCAAACCACCTCTCAAACACCAACCTTTCCATTTCCAAGCTTACTCTTTCAAGGAAAATCATCTTCCTTGAGTTTCCCTTGGCCGATTCACATCATCATCCAAGAGAAGATTTTGTCTTCTCATTTTTCAAGAACACAAGCTTTCTTTCATTTCTTTCAAGACTTCCTTTGGTAGGGGTTTATTTTCAAAGTTTTCCTTGCTTTCTTTAAGAAAAGTTCTAGTTTTCTCTTGGTTTTCAAAGCTCTTTTCCTTCCTTTTCATTTTGGCCTTAGGGCCCTTTTATGAGAAAAACTTTGGCTTGATGATGAGGTTTCAAGATAATGGTCTTGTGATGCCATGTGAGAAACCTCTAAAGCTTGAAAACTTGGTCTTGGACCATACATGCTTTTGGTTTCTTTCCTTTTCCTTGCTTAAAGATTTCGATTTTCCTTTCCTTTTCCTCTCAAGATTTTGGTTTCCTTTCCTTTATTTGAACAAAGTTTGCAAAAATGTTAAGTAGATCACAAAAGTTTTGTTAAGAAAATTAATCATATGTTTTCAAAGAGCTCTAAGCTTACCCTTGCCAACCTTAAAGTTGGTCGGCCGTTCTAAGAGTTTACTCTAGATTGAAGCCCATGAGCAATAAAATAAAGAATATGACTTAGTTCTTTATGTTTGTTTAGATAAGTGTTGAGGTTTATGTCTTAGTCCATTTTCTTGAGCTTGATGATGAAGTTCAAACCAAAGACTTCTTTGAAGACTTGGTGCTAAGAACTCTAAAGCTCACTTTATGTTGTTAAGATACATATTGGGTTAAGGTTGTGATGTTCCTCTAAAGTCTTGCAAGAGCTCTAGTTAAGATAAAATAAGTTGCACTCATGTTTAAGTTTATGCCTTGCATATCATGTTTATTTTGATGCCATCACTAAGCTCTCAAGAATAAATAAATGAACTTGCATTATCATGTTTAAATTTCCAAGCTTGCATTTCATGTTTATATTTCAAGTCATCACTTAATCTTTAAAGATAATAATGAGGTTGCATCTCATATTTATTTTATGCTCTCACTTTACTTTATAATGAAGAGTAAAATGAAGTGCATAGCATGTTTAAGTTTATGTCATCACCTAAATACTCTAGAGCTCAAAGACTTGCCCAAGTATCCATATAAAGTTTTAGAAAATGGAGGCATTTCAAGAATGCCATTTTGGCCTTGTGATGATGATGATGGACTAAGATGAGTTCATCTAATCATAAGTGCCCATAGCCTATGTCTTGGAATTTTTCTAAGCTTAGGTGTACTTAAAGAACATTATGAACAAGATTTTATGTTTTAAATCTATTTCATGAACTAAATAATTTAGCTACTGACCTCACCTATATTTATATGATTTTAATGAGATTAATTGGTTTCTAAAAGAGTTTTGAGTTCCTAAAATGATTCCAAGAGAAAACTAGCAACTTATATGCATTTAAATCATGAAATTATGTGATTATGTGAGCTATATCATTTCGGTTCTGCCTTGTCCTTTGGCCACTGTATTAATTCTGTTTTATGGTGTTAAAATGTGTAAAATTATGTTTGAGTGAAGCAAGGAACGATTTAGGGAAGTTAGAAAAGAACAAGTAACTAGAAAGGACTTAAAATGAGAATTCTAGAACACTTAGATACAAAAATTGTAAATTCTGTTAGCATAATTGGACTTAAGGAAAATGGTTTATAATTAGTGGATATGTGTAGGAATCCCTAATAATTGGTTTAGGAATTGAATATAGAGCCTTAGGCGAAGATAGAACTTAGAAAAGGTCAAAGACGTAGATTCTAGAAACCCGTAATCAATAATAATCATGGTGATTAATCATACAATGCTGTTTGGAAGAGAATGGGCACAAAAATTAGAGAGAACTATAGTATGATCCTTTAGGTGTATCTAAGGCTATAATGGGCATTAGGATAATTAGAACACAATTTAAGACCCTAAAGGTCAAAGCATAAGACATTACAAGATAGGAGATATAGCGTGAATTAGTGAGAGTGAATGAGTGTATTTATGTTATATTGAGAGTGTTAATGTTTGTGCATAAGATTGTGTGAGCTTATGACGTAATTGATGTGATAATGCAGCATGCTATGATTGAGATGCATATAGATATAAGATGATGATGAAATGAATAAATATGTTTATATGGTTTTTAAAGATTTGATTGATTGAGACAATGAATGAGATGGCATGATGAATGAGTTATGTGGCATACTCAAATTTGAGGAAATTCGTAGGCCATTGCGCCTTGAATTTCTTCAAATTTGAGGGACTTAAGAAAGTTTTGAAAAAAATTTTAATGTGACATGCCGACACATTTCTCTTACTGAAGGAGAAAGTAAACCCGTGGGTATGGTCGTGAGCCATACCGAAGCGACAATGTCATTGGTCTTAACCAGTCTGATGCGTTTCGAGGTTAGACGTACTTCTCCTACTATGGTGAGAAGAAGGTAAAACCGTGAGGGCATCGACAATAGCCTGCCAAAGCGGACAAAGTCACTTGTCTTAACCAGTTGATGTGTTTTGAAGGAAAAAGTCCCATGATGGGTGATCTTTAGGCCCCTACCCATACTTGGAGTCGGGATTATTGTGATTATGTTACGCTTATCAAGAGGATAAGTAAGAACTAGTGACGACTAGTTGAGGTATGAGCTCATAGCCTAGTTTTAAGGGTGCGGTTACTATTTTTAATATTCTTATGTCACAAGGTTAAATAAAGAGAAGGTTGATCATGAGAAATTACATGCCACTTATATGATGATGGATTATTGATGTCGTTTATTGATTGGTTTGCATAAAGTATTGTCATGCATCCATGTTTTGTTATGCTGCATCCATGCATTAAGATTCATCATAAAAGATACGACCTTGGATAATTACTTTTATAAAACCACATAATGAACCTTTGCATGTTACACCTTTTCATAATAAACCTAAGGTTCCTAGGGACGTTAACGATGATATTAGTGTAGGAAGATTCCTTGAGATTCTTTAGCAGTTCTCACCCCTATACTTCTTTTTCCGTTACGCTTCAGATTCCGATGGCGTCGTTCGTGATCTTCGTTGATACGCTGATTTGGGAGGTGCACTATGTAACATCCTCCCAAGTACAACTCCATTCTAAGCTATGATATCATATCTTGAAGATGTTACTTGTTAATTAACGGACCTTTAATTATATAGTAATCAATTTACGTACGAGATAATTAGAAGCGTAATCTATTAAAACATCTTACAAGTAAACATCAAGTTTATTAAACATACAGCTAAAAATACATAAGGAAGCTCCTTTATGAGCTTTAGTACATATCGTCTTTTAATACATTTACATACATACTCATTTCACTAAGTACAATAGAATAAAACAGGAACGCTATACCAGGAATCTACACTCCTTTGCATAGCAGCACCCATCCCTCTGCTTAACCTAGGCGACATTAAAACAAACACATAGGGGTGAGAATATTATAAAATTCTCAGGAGGGTTTTCCCCATACACAATTCACAACGCCATCGTTATCATCCCAAGATTTCGGCTTATTAGTAAAATTGTGAGCATGCAACATATATCAAAGGTTCATTTTTTAGTTCAAAAGTCATTCTTCCGAAGTGGGTTTATTTTAATACTCAATTATTAAACATATATGTCATACTACTCAATATCATAATAATTCATTTTTTCAATTTTGCCTCCTGGACATCGAAGTGGACCTTTTCGTGCCCTTTTTGGACTAGGACTTCTCCCGTGCCCTTCACACATTCAGGGGACTTCTCCCGTGCCCTTTACACATTCAGGGGACCTCTCCCATGCCCTTTACAGATTCAGGGACCTCTCCCGTGCCCTTTACACACTAAAGGGGACCTATTCATTACATACATCATTCTTAAAACACCTTACTATATACGTTAGCATAGTTTCTGAATTTCATAATGTCTCAAACATATATATACCGTCAATCACAAGTGACTCTCATTCATTTCTCATAAACCAAAATTTAAAGTCACTATCATGCATTCACATATCATAAACTTGGAATAGATATCAAACTATCATAAATTTCAGCCATTCTCACATTCCAGCACCTTGCAGAATTACCGTTCTGGGTACAACATTTAATTGCCATGACAAACGACTATTCCAAGAGCCACGAAAATTCTATATGACACTTTAATGTGTCTAGGAGAACCTGTAAAAATTTCAGGACAAACAGAGCTCTATAGCTGCTTCAAATATACAAATCTAGTGGTCAGGGGCCACCAATCACAGAACTAGAATTGGGTTCCCTTAATTTTTAACCCTAGAAATTGGTGGAACCAATGTGCAAAAAAATTTACAGTTATACTTCAACATGTTATTAACTTCGTGTAAACTTTTCAAGGGCTAATTCAATCATTTTCTATGATAATAAAATCGGGCAACTTTAGTGCTTCAGTTTCAACATTTCAAGCAGCATCAACCTCATTTTGTTTTTGATTTTTTTGAGGCAAAACATTAAAATCAACACTAAGAAAATTCATGTAAATAGTTTAAGATGTTAAATCCAACATATAATTTTCATGGCTCATGAAACCATCACAAAATTTCCAGAAAATTCGTGAGAGTTCTAATTACAGAACATAAATTCAGCAACCTAGTTCCAATTTCACTTGAGAGAAAACCCATTTTAAAACCATCCAAACACAACAAAAAAATTCATACATCAATATCAATATGTTTATCATCAAAATTTTCCGAGTTAGGGCAAGCCAAAAAGAATTGAAAAATTTCACAAGAAAGGCAGCAGAAACCCTACTTTGAGAGCTCTTGAGCTCTATGCTCCAAAGGATGCTCTAGAATGCTTTTGCTTCACTTCAAGCTTCCCCACCAACATCAAACCCTTCCTTTAACCTCTGATTGTGTGCCCTCAAAGTTGGAAAAAGTGATGGATTCAAATTATAATCGGTTAGATTTGTAGGTTATGATGAATAGAATAAGTTTAGTGAAGAGAATTTGTGGTTTTAGTGACTTTGAGCTAGGGTTTTGCAAGCTTGAAGCTTGTTAATGGAGTTTGAAAGGAAGAACAATGGAGGAATGGTTCTTGGAGAGGTCTGGACGAAATTTTCATGAAGGAAATGATAAGATATTGATTTTATGAGTTTATGACAAAATGCATAGAATTTTCAAGTCCAAAATGTTTTCTTTTCTTAAAGATAAATGTAGAAATTTTTTGTAAGCATCCTATTGGCTAATAAAGTGGCAATGGTGTGGCTTCTTCTAAGCCACACACTTGTCTAGATGGGTGGCAAACTTTCACTTAAGTTTCATTCGTGTAAGAAACTGCATATGAAATCCACCAACGGGTAAACACCGTAATCTGATTGAACCGATATTGCCCGAAAATTAATTTTAAGTATAAAATTATCAACCCACCTATTTCTAACCTTATTCCCATGTTTTCCTAATTTCGGGTATCTTTCTGTGCTCGAATCTAGGGTTTCAGCGTTCACCAGCTGCGGGGGCCGCAAGGTTACTATTCACGGGCCCGAAATTTTTTTTTTTTAACAGGTCCATTGGGCCACCCTCATCATCGTTGTACTGTAGATTTCTGAAATTATGAATAACAAAGCTCAAATTAATTTTTAAATTTTTTCGGGTGTTACATTACCACCCACCTTAAAAAGAATTTTGCCCTCAAAATTCATTTGAAAACAATTTTCAAAAGACAGTTTCATAAATCAAACAAGCAACCCACACACAGGCAAACAAAAGACAATAATTGAATCCTAAACGTTCTACCTTAGGTCGGATTCTTAGGTGATGACGTCTTTCACCTATGGTGAAGACCTACTCCGTTGTGCGGCTTTGTAGTTGGCTTTCTCGTTGGACACTCCCTCATTATGTGTCCTGGCTTTCCACAACGATAGCATACATTCTGCCCAGCCAAGCAAGGTCTAACCCCCATGGTTCTTCCCACATTTTGGACAATCTTGGCTCGTGATTAGCCGTTGTTGTTGTTTACCCCCATAGAGATTGGGTTGAAACGCTTCCTTTGGGCTGGGCCTCATCATCTTGGTCTTCAGGTGCCTGCGTTAGAAGTATTCTTAGCAGACGGATGATTGCCAACTTTTTGTTGGAGTCCTCGCACGCTACACTTATTTACCAGAAGTCCGCATCCCTGAACTCCAAAAGACTCACAGCTGCCTCAATATCTTCACGTAACCCTCCTTCATACTTCATGCACTTCCAAGCTTCATCAGGATTTTCAAATGGTGGAAAATTTGCAGAGCTCTTCAACTTTGCTGTGACTCGCTGATACTCATGGACCCTTGTTTGAGTGCCATGAATTCCAGCTCCTTTGCATTTCTCATCTGAGCAGGGGAAGACTTGTGGTAGAAAGCTTCCTTGAAGATCTCCCAAGTGACTTCAGGAGAAGCTTCAACAACCCCGGTGCCAACCCACCAAAACTCTGCCATCCGCTTCCATCATGTAAGTAGCAAAGGCCACTTTTGGATTTCTGACATGGAAGAACCAGAATTTTCTCCATAGCTTTAATCCATTCTTCTGCTTTGTTGGATTAAAAGCTCTCTAAATGGCGAGGGTTTGCTTTTCTAAATCTATCTAACTTTTGGTATTCCATGTCCACTCTACTCCTCCAGGATTCCCAATTGGATTTCCTTCATGTTGAATTAACCTTTCCATCATCCTATTGGTGACTAGTTGTTCTCTCAGCTGCCATTTCACGAAAGGTGTCCATCATTCCAGGGTTATTCCCGTCTCCGCCAAGTTTGCCGATTTGAAGTCATCAATTCCTGCACACCAAACAAGAATTATTGAGTTGACCAGGCTCAATACCAAGCTAAGTGTGGCAGCAATCCACAACATTCAAATCATGTCATACACATATATAGAATTATAGTGCATGACATTTACTAAGGAAGCATAGTCCATTCCTCAAGGTCCTACAAGGATGAACCTTCATACCATAATGTAACATCCTCCCAAGTATAACTCCATTCTTAAGCTATGATATCATATGAGATGTTACTTGTTAATTACCTCTTAATTATCTATAGTAAGTCTATTCGTTATTACGTAACTAAGCGTAATTCTATTAAAACATCTTACAAGTAAACATCAAGTTTATTAAACATACAGTAAAAATACATAAGGAAGCTCCTCTATGAGCTTTAGTACATATCTGTCTTCTAATACATTTACATACATACTCATTTCACTAAGTACAACAATAATAAAACAGGAACCATACTACAGCAATCCTACACTCCTTTGCATAGCACTATCCCATCCCGTGCTTAACCTAGGCGACACGAAAACAAACACATAGGGGTGAGAATTATAAAATTCTCAGGCTAGGTAGTTTCCCCAAATACAATTCACAACGTCATCGTGATCTCACCAGCCATTTCCCTTATTAGTAAATTGTGAGCATGCAACATATATCAAAGGTTCATTTTTTAGTTCAAAAGTCATTCTTCCGAGTGGGTTTATTTTAATACTCAATCACTCAGCATAATATGTCATACTACTAAATATCATAATAATTCATTTTTTCAACTTTGCGTGCCCTTGGACATCAAGTGGACCTTTTCGTGCCCTTTTGACTAAGGGGACCTTTCCCATGCCCTTTACACATTCAGGACTTCTCCGTGCCCTTTAGAGATTCAGTGGACTTCCTGTCCTTTATAAATTCAGAGGGACCTCTCCCGTGCCCTTTACACACTAAAGGGGACCTATTCTTCACTTGTACATACATCATCCTCAAGCTCACCTTACTATATACGTTAGCATAGTTTCTGAATTTCATAATGTCTCAAACATATATATACCGTCAATCACAAGTGACTCTATTCATTTTCATAAACCAAACTTTAAAGTCACTATCATGCATTCACATATCATAAACTTGGAATAGATATCAAACTATCATAAATTTCCAGCCATTCTCACATTCCAGCACTTGGCAGAATCACTGTTCTGGGTACAACATTTAATTGCCATGTCAAACGACTATTCCAAGAGCCACGAAAATTCTATATGACACTTTAATGTGTCTAGGAGAACCTGTAAAAATTTCAAGACAAACAGAGCTCTATAGCTGCTTCAGTAAAATATACAAATCTAGTGGTCAGGGGCCACCAATTCATAGACCAATCCGGGTTCCCTTAATTTTTAACCCTAGAAATTGGTGGAACCAATGTACAAAAAAATTTACAGTTATACTTCAACATGTTATTAACTTCGTGTAAAATTTTCAAGGGCTAATTCAATCATTTTCTATGATAATAAAATCGGGCAACTTTAGTGCTTCAGTTTCAACATTCAAGCAGTTACCTCATTTTGGTTCTGATTTTTTTGAGACAGGAAACATTAAAATCAACACCCAAGAAAATTCATGTAAATAGTTTAAGATGTTAAATCCAACATATAATTTTTATGGCTCATGAAACCACCCACAAAATTTCCAGAAAATTCGTGAAGAGTTCTGATTACAGAACAGAACGAGCCTAGCAACCTAGTTCCAATTTCACTTGAGAGAAAACCCATTTTAAAACCATCCAAACACAACAAAAAAATTCATACATCAATATCAATATGTTAATCATCAATATCATCAAAATTTTGAAGTTAGGGCCAAACAGAATTGAAAAATTTCACAAGCTAATGTAAAACCCTACTTTGAGAGCTCTTGAGCTCTATGCTCCAAAGGATGCTCTAGAATGCTTTTGCTTCACTTCAAAGCTTCCCACCAACATCAAACCCTTCCTTTAACCTCTGATTGTGTGCCCTCAAAGTTGGAAAAAGTGATGGATTCAAATTATAATCGGTTAGATTTGTAGGTTATGATGAATAGAATAAGTTTAGTGAAGAGAATTTGTGGTTTTAGTGACTTTGAGCTAGGGTTTTGCAAGCTTGAAGCTTGTTAATGGAGTTTGAAAGGAAGAACAATGGAGGAATGGTTCTTGGAGAGGTCTGGACGAAATTTTCATGAAGGAAATGATAAGATATTGATTTTATGAGTTTATGACAAAATGCATAGAATTTTCAAGTCCAAAATGTTTTCTTTTCTTAAAGATAAATGTAGAAATTTTTTGTAAGCATCCTATTGGTCTTAATAAAGTGGCAATGGTGTGGCTTCTTCTAAGCCACACACTTGTCTAGATGGTGGCAAACTTTCACTTAAGTTTCATTCGTGTAAGAAACTACATTTAAATCTTACCGAACGGTAAACACTTATCCGATCGAATCGATATTGCCCGAAAATTAATTTTAAGTATAAAATTATCAATCCCACCTATTTCTAACCTTATTCCCATGTTTTTAATTTCACCTCCTGGCCCGAATCTAGGGTTTCAGCGTCGAGATCTGCCTTGGCCCGCAAGGTTACTATTCACTGCTCGAAATTTTTTTTTTCAGAGTCCATTGGGCCACCCTCATTATCGTTGTACTGCAGAATTTCTTAAATTATGAATAACAAAGCTCAAATTAATTTTTAAATGATTTTCGGGTGTTACACACTACGACCTAGCACGTATATCATTTGAGGTTGCGGTGCTGTCCATATTTCCGTCTACATGGGACGCTCGTTTGCTATCCAGTTTCCAGCTTTTGTTTCACTTACCTCACCTTATGGCGACGACCTTATCTTTGAGAGGACTCCAGCCCACAAATCACCAGACTCACTCTGCCCATCCATCATCCTCAATTAGAGACTACCCAAGAGTACGTCCCACCATACCTCACACTCAGGTCGACTTGTCCAAGGATCTCCCGCGGACGTCTACTCCCAGGACCGCTCCTCCTGGTCAATGGACGTGGGGTAGGGGTAGTGAGGACACTGTCACCTGAGCCCAGGCTCGGCGAGGAAGATCAGCTGAAGCAGGTGCCCACTCCAGGAGACCATGTCGGTTCCCCGCTCCGCATGCCCACGCCTATTCATTGGGCCACGACCGAGGAGCGAGAGTTCGCAGGACACCTTTCCTCCCGCGAGGAATCTGCATTACCAGGAGTTTTCAAGGAAGGGTAGCTATAGCTAGGGTTTGATCTGCGGGGCTTCCCTGACTTGCGTTTATGTTTTCCTTTCCGCTTTATATTTTATGTACTGCAAAGTGCCACCCACCCTCACGCGGGTATGACTTTATGTTTTAAAATTTATGTCGATGTATCCAACTATGTATTAAACAATGTTTCTTAATATATTATGGCATTTGCTTTTATGAATGGTTGTGTTCTTTGTTGCTTTCAATTGTATGTTTAATTTCTCTTACTTTACGTTCACTTGTGATTGAATTCATGGCTCGTATTTTGGTTTATGTGTTTCAAAAAGAAATTTTACTTGTATTTCCGTGAAGTAATTCTACAAATGAGTTTAAAAGGAAGTAATAACTAATAATTAATCTTAATACGTTAGGCGTGTTGGGTTAAATATTAGGGTGTTACACTATGGTATCAACAATTTGATTTTTATCTAGCTCTGAGGATTGGATTAACTATGCTTTATATGGATGATACCTAGTATGTCATGTATAGTGCTTAGCTAATAGAGATAAGCTATAGGAAGACATGCATGACCCCCATCCGTTTGTTTGTGCCATGGTAATTAGCTCATCTAGCTTGAATATTGAGCTTGATCACCTTAGTATTTGTTGAGTTGTGTGTTTAGGGACCAATGGCACCTCAGACAAAATAGGAATGCGAATGAAGGTGAACAAAGGAACGAGACGCAATTACTGTCGTGAAATGGCAAGAATGAGAACATGTTCCATCGCTAAACCAACAAAAGGATACTCAAGGTCCCCTGCGCGAGGCCGCTGAGCAAGCCCGATTCCTGGGGATTCCCTAAGGCCAATCCCCCAACCTTCCGTGGAGCCTTGAACCAAGACAAGGCGGATGAGTGGATTAAGAATATGGAAATATACTCAGGTTGCCTGCCTAGGAGGAGAAGGTCACCTTTTCCCTTACATGATGGAGTCTGATGAGGTTTTGGTGGACCGGCACCAAGAAGCTCTTAAGCTATAGGCATAGTAATCAACTAGAAGCGTCAAGACGTACTTCCACGGAGAAGTATTTTCTTGAGTCAGATGAGGAATGCAAAGGATATTGAGTTCATGCAACTGACCCAAGGCGGATCCTTTATCACCTAGTATACGGCAAAGTTCGAAGAGCTCATCAAGTTCTCAAGTTTTCCAAGGGAATCCAATGAGGTGTGGAAGTACGTCAAGTTCGAGGCCGAGTTCAGGGCCGAACTCAACGTGGCGATGGCACACATGAGATTAGGATCCTACCCAGTCAACAAGTGTAGAATAATAGAGGAGGGCATAAGAAGTTGAGCGCCGTGAGGGCGAAGCGTCCCGTGGGTTGGGACCTCAAGCCCTCAGGTTCAAGCCACAACATCAGAACCAATCAAGGAGCCACTACCATCCCTACCAAGCTAACTAGTTCAAGCAATAGCAACAAGAACAACAACCACAATGCCAATCAACCATTCTGCAACACCTTAGGCCACCGTTCAACCAACAAATTATGGGAACCATAACAACCAACAAGGAGGATCGGTACCCGCAACAACCACCAAGGAAGCCTAGTGGAAACAAGAACAAAAGCACCCCAAGGAGCCCTTGCTTTCCCGGTCAGGACCGGCCCCAACATGCCCCCGCTGAAGGATCATGGTAATCTCTCCTCATGTGGGCAAGGAGACGTTTCAAATATGGCAAGTCGGCCTACTACGCCAAGGACTGAGAAGCGGAAGGCCATCAAGTCAGAACCCCATGCCTAACAGGCAAGGGTGGTTCCACCCTCAATGTAGAAGGCATCACTAGATCCAATGACTTCATCAAAGGAAAGTGTGAATTAAATGGTAGAACCTTAACTGGACTATATGACTCCTGTACTACCCATTCATTTATCTTGCATGCTAGTATCAAGTCTTTGAATCTTAAAGTTTCTAAACTTCCTTTTGATCTTATCGTTTCTACCCTTAATCATCCTGACATACCTGCAATTGTTGTTTAAATTGTCATCTTACTGTCGAGAATAGGTTTTTTGTCATGGATTTAATTTGTTTACCCTTGAAAGACATAGAAGAATTCTTGGCATGGATTGGCTCTACGCTAACCATGTATTGTTAGACGTTATACCAAAATTGTTATCTTTCGTCTTCTTCTTAGCAAAACTAGTCAAACTTTGAAGCTTTATGTGAATTCCGTAGAGGTCTTCTGACTGGGAGAAAACTAAGGGATATGTACTCCTAGCCGCTAGTGAGGTAGACTTCTAGAGAATATAGATGATATACCGGTAGTAAGAGATTACCCAAGGTATTTTCGGATGAGATACCCGAGTTCCTCCGAGAGAGAAGTGGAGTTCTCCATTAAGTTGTTCCGAGAAATAGACCTATCTCTATAGCTCCATATAGAATGTCACCCTTGGAGTTAAAGGAGTTGAAAACCCAGTTGGAGGAGCTTTTGGAAAAGAATTTCATAAGACCTAGTGCTTCACTGGGGAGCCTCTCTTATTCGTTAAAAATAAGGATGGAAGCACGAGGTTGTGCATAGATTATAGGCAATTGAATCGGTAACAGTGAAAAACAAATACCCTTTGCCTAGGATTGATGATCTCATGGACCAATTAAAAGGAGCAGTGTATTCCAAGATTGATTTAAGGTTGGGTAGCACCAGAATTAGAGTAAGAGATGAAGACATACCTAAAACCGCCTTTAGGACACAATACGGACACTTTGAGTTCGCTGTGATGCCTTTTGGATTGACGAATGCCCCTGGTATTCATGGACTATATGAATAGGATCTTCAGACTATTAGATAAGTTCATGGTCGTTTTCATAGATGATGTACTCATCTATTGAAGACCCACGAGGAGCATGAACGTCATCTAAGGTTGGTTTTGGAGATTTTGAAGGAGAAAAAGTTATATGTGAAGCTTTCTAAGTGTGAATTTTGGTTAGAAGAGGTAAAGTCTTAGGACACGTAGTGTCAAATGAGGTATAGCCATTGACCCTAATAAGATCGAGGCCATAATGAATTGGGAGAGACCAACCACCATAACGGAAATACAGAGTTTTTTGGGTTTAGCAAGCTATTACCATAGGTTTATAAAAGGATTTTCTCATATCGCCCTTCCCCTAACCAAGCTCACTAGGAAGAACATCCCGTTTTTATGGAATCCTGAGTGTGAGAAAGGCTTCCAAAAGCTAAGGGAAGTTAACCTCAACCCAGTTTTTGGTTTCACCCGACCCCAATGTACCTTTTGAGGTATATTGTGATGCTTCGGGCAAGGGTCAGGCTGTGTATTGATGCAAAATAGGCAAGTGGTAGCCTATGCATCTAGACAACTCAAGCCTACGAGTTGAACTACCCCACCCATGACTTAGAGTTGGCCGCCATAGTGTTTACCTTGAAGATACTTGTATGGTGTACGGTTTGAAGTTTCTCGATCATAAGAGTCTTAAGCATCTCTTTGATCAAAAGAAGTTGAATATGAGGCAAAGGAGGTGGAAGGAATTTTTGAAAGACTATGATTTCGGCTGAAGTTACCACCCCAGGAAGGCGAATGTGGTTGTCGATGCCTTGATTCAAAAATCATTGCGTCTATCTCACATGATGATTAAAGAAGTTGAGTTAATAGAGAAGTTTAAGGATTTGAATTTGGGGATGTCTGATAGAAAGGAGTATGAAAATGTGTCACCTTAGCGTGACCAAGTTGTTTTAAGAGGGTCATTATGGCACAAATGGAGAATGAGGAATTTAGAGAGACCCTAGAGGCAGTGAAGGCCCAGAAGCTAAAGGGTTTTGAGCAAGGACCCGATGGTTTGTGGAGGTTTGAGAGGCAGATCGGGTGCCATAAGATGGTGACCTCCGAGAAAAGATCTTGGAGAAGGCTCACGAAAGCCACTTCACATTCATCCTGTGCCTCCAAGATGTATCAGGACTTGAAGAAGATGTTCTGTGGCGAGGATTGAAAAAGGATATAGTTGCTTGGGTTAGTAAGTGCTTGCTTGTCAAAGGTGAAGATCGAGCACCAAAAGCCTTCAGGAATGTTGCAACCCTTGTCTATCCCCGAGTGGAAGTGGGATAGGATCTCCATGGATTTTGTGACCAGCCTACCAGGACCTAAGCCCCATGACGCTATTTGGGTAAAATAGTGGATAGGTTGACCAAGTCGGCCCATTTCCTGTCTATCAAGATCACCTTTTCCCTAGAAGTTAGCCCAGCTTGGACATACAAGATATAAAGGTTGCATGGAGTTCCATCGACGATAATCTAGTTCGAGATCCATGGTTTACGTCACCTTTTTTGGGAGACTTTCAAAAGGCATTCCGATTTCAAAGCTTGTTTAAGCACGGCTTACCACCCTCAAATAGATGGTCAATCAGAAAGAACTATCCAAACCTTGGAAGATATGCTTGAGGGCGTGCATTTCAATAGAAAGTGAAGTTAGGATAAGTCCCTAATGTAACGCCCCAATTTTTACTGGAATCTTTACTGTCATTAGAAATTACCAAATTACCGTAGGTAAATATTATATAAAATTTGAGACCAAACAATTTCAATAAAGGAATATAACGTTAGAAGAGAAGTTAGGAGCAATTCGTACAAGCATTGCAAACCCCAATTTCTGGATGTGTAAAATGACCAAAATGCCCCTAGGTTATTTTACTAAGAAAATGAGGATCGTGGGCCCCACCCATCCTCAAGGGGATGTTTTGAGGATAATAAAGGATTGTTTGTGTTATGTGTGTTAATAGAGGAGAAGAATCTCAATTTTGAGTTTCGACGCGCGAAATGACCAAAACGCCCGCGGCCGTTTTAACTCCGATTTGCATGCCGACTTAGTCCGAACCTCACTAAAATATTTTAAAAGGTGTTTTTAAGTTATGAATGACCCTTGGTTAAGTCCGATGGTCCGGGCAGTTTTGGTAAATTACCATTTTTGCCCCTGTTGTTGTGAGCTTTGCAAATTTTGAGATTTTTGATTTGTTAACGAAACCTAAACAATATTAGGCTCAAATTAAAGCTTATTAAATTCTAATTACTAATCTAGAGTCAAAATTATTTATTTAGATTGATTAGAACCTAAAATTGCTTAAAACACCCAAATTGCTTAGTAATTCACTTAAGCCCTTAACCGTAAATTCTCTAAATTGCATGAATACCTTGCCTACACCTAAATAATACATGGAACACACAAAATCCTCTTCCACAAGGCTGTAATGGCTGAAATTATTGAGTAATAAGTCAGAAAATTATTACACAAAAATCCAAAGAATGAAAACAAAGAATCATGAAAACATGGAAACATGATTCCATGTTTTAAGCCACCAAACAAAATGATTTTTCTTCCTTATTTTTTTCTCTAATTTTTGGTCAGATTTCCTTCCTTCCTTTGTCCATTTATGAGCTGCAAAATCTCTATAAATAGGCATGCTTGAAGATAGTTTAGATGCTTAGTTCATAACTTACACAAATTCTAGTCTTAGGAGCACCAAAAGCTTTCTTTCTTTCTTTCTCTTGGCTGAATTCTCCCTTCAGCTTTTCAAGGATATTTTGCTTCATTTCACTCAAGGAAACCAAGTTCTCTTCCTTTCTTTCAAATCAAATTAGGTAGGGAGGTGTTTCTAAGTTCATTTTATGTTAAGACAAGTTATGTTTCTAGCTCAAAAATGATGTTTTCATGAGCTTTCTTTTAAGTTTTCATTTTCAGTTTCTTCTTCCTTTCTTTTTAAAGTATTTTGGCCATATGGCCTAGCTTATGATGAGACCATGGTTTGATGATGAGATTCTTGAGTGTTGGTTGCAAAGCTTTCACAAGTTAGATCTCTAAAACTTGAAGGTTTCACTAGTTTCCAAAGCTTCTAAAATTTCAGTTTCTTTCCTTATTTTCCTTTCATGGTTTTGGCCAAATGGCCTAGGAAGGAATGAAATGATGGCTTGATGATGAGGACCTTGAATATGGGTTGTAAATCCATCACAAGTTAGGCCTCTAAAGCTTGAACATTCCATTTAATGCAAAACTTTAAAGAATAATTTTTTTATTTTAGGTTTGAATATGAAATATGTATTTTTTTACTTTGTCTTGCTAAGATACATATATTGGGTTGAAATCATAATTTTCTTAAAGTCTTGAAGGAGCTCTAGTAAAGAGATCAAGTGAACTTGCATCCATGTTTAAGTTTATGTCTTGCACAACCATATTTATTTTATGTCATAACTAAATTCTCAAGAATAAATAAATGAACTTGCATATCTCATGTTTAAATTTCAAGCTTGCATTTCATGTTTAAATTTCAAGTTGTCACTTAATCTCTAAAGAAGTTGCATCTCATGTTTATTTTATGCTCTCACTTTATTTTATAATGGCTAAAAGAATCAATGCATGGCATGTTTATTTTATGTCATCACCTAAAAATCCTAGAGCTCAAAGACTTGCCTATGAATCATAAGCGAAGAAATGAGATAATTGGAGTTAAAGAATTTATTCTTTAAGAAGTCTTGAGAATTGGAGCTTAAAAAATGTAATTCTCTTCTCCCTTGGTCCCTGTGCGATACCACTTCCGCTTGCTTAAGATTCTCTCCCTCTACCGGTCCCTGCGGATTACCGCCTTCAAGTTTCTTGCATCATGTTTATATTACAAGTTCTTGCATCATGTTTAATTTTCAAGTCATCACCTTAAATCTTAAAGATAAAGAAATGGAATTGCATA
The DNA here is from genome assembly GCA_030441495.1 of Dalbergia oliveri. Taxonomy (NCBI): domain Eukaryota; kingdom Viridiplantae; phylum Streptophyta; class Magnoliopsida; order Fabales; family Fabaceae; genus Dalbergia; species Dalbergia oliveri. The sequence continues at coordinate 1,580,523 of JAMLFY010000021.1, forward strand.
TCATGTTTATAATTCCAAGCTATCACCTTATAAAGATAAGATTAAAATAAGGTTGCATAGCATGGTAATAATTCTAAGATGTCACCTAAATCTCTAAAGCTCAAGACTTGCTCCTTTTATCTTAAGTGAAAGATTTAACTATGAACATTCTTTCAAGTTATAAATCGGTCCCATGGTTAAGTTAGGCCTAAAGTCCTATGACTTCTTTCAAGTTTAACAAAAAGAATTAGTTCTAAAAGAGTTTTAAAACTTTGTAAGAATTTTATGGGAAGCTAGTAATTTTATGTGTACTTAAAATGTGATTTGATGCTTATCAAGAATTTGGTGTCATTGATTGATTCCCTGGTTTGTATGTTATAGTTGCTGTTGCAAACAATGAAAACTTATGCATGAAATAAGGACATATTTTGTTACTGGAAGAAAGTGTATTACTGTAAGAGTGCAATTTGGAAAGATTCTGGAAGGAAAGATTTGGTATTTAAGCGTGTCCATTGTGACCCACCTCTCTTTCCTGGAATCTCCAGATGCATGATTATAGTTGGTATATATTATTCGGAATAAGACCTAAATAAGAAAATGTTAGAATTATTATGAATTGCGAGTTGTAACATGCAAAGACTTATTGGTGACTTAAAATTTATAAGAAAATGATCCTTTGGACCCATCAAACTATAGGTGGTGAAAAGGTGATTCCCCCTAACCCTCTTCAAAAGGGTAGAGTCAGGACTTTAACTTATCAAAAAGGATAAGTATATGCTAGTGACGACTAGTAAGGTATGAGCTCATAACCTAGATTACTCCCAAAAGGGTGGAGTAGGGTGGCCCAAGGAAAATAATGAGGATGATAAGATTTTAAAGTCACCTAACTAAAGAAATAAATTATGTGCACCATGTCCATGTGTAGCTATTATGATATTCTTTATAACATACATGAGTTGATGATGAGAAATATGATGTTCTTCTATGCATGTTATATTAATGATGATGATGAGGAATATGATGTAATGATAAAAGAAAAGTTCATTATAAATATGACATGTTAAGATTATGATGCATTATAAGACGCATAATTAAAATTGGCCGAATCGGTAAAGTATTTTTTTAACTTAAAATTTAATCTTCGTATGTTCACTATTTTATAATAACCCGAGATTCCTGGAGACTTTGATGATGACACCGTAGAAGGAGATACCTACTGAGAATTCTTTAGTAAGATTCTCACTCCCTTTCCTTTATTTCCGTCATTGTCTTCAGTTCAGATGGCGACATTCGTCCTGTCGTTGACACCCCTACTTGGGAATTCCACTATGATCCGGTGCATCATTCGTATCACTTTGAAGGAAGGTGCTCGCTTCGTGTTTTTATTTACGTAGGTCGTCCATTTGCACATCCCGTCCCTAGTTATCATTTTTCTCTACTTCTCCCTATGGCGATGAAATGGTTTTGAACATGCACGTCCACTTGATGAAAGAATGTTACGTTCTTATCCCGCCTCATCTGCTCCATGGTTTTCCAGAAGTATAATCCACGAACGAGATATTCTAAAATGATCCTTCAGAGGACCCTCCTACTCATGCTTATTCTAGAGCTCGCTCCTACTCTCCCACGTGTAAGAGAGGTAGTGAGGAAACAGCTGTTCAGCCGAGGTTAGCAAGAAGATCGTCCATGCGACCCTAGCCTGGTGCATCTCGTGTGCCCCCTTCCGAGGAAGCTCAGTGATTCGGTTTCCTCCCGTTTCCAAGACAGGTGGCCCTAGAGAGTTCTTAGGTAGTCTTAAGAGTGTTATACATCCCAGTTTTAGAGTAGCCTTCCTCAGCTTTTAAGGTTATCTAGTTTAGGGCATGAATTTCCTTATAATAGTTTCCTATGGTGTGAAGGTGTAAGATATGATGTATGAACTTAACTCACCTTTTGAGTGAGGTTATTGTATATATGTTGTGATGTGCATTATGGATGTTATGTGATGGAGCCAATATGATATATTTAGATTCTTAAATGTCTTATTTTACTACCGCTTAATCGTTATGTTATGCGCGGCTCACGATTTCAATTATGTTAAAAAAAATGGCTCGTAATTTCACTAAGTATTTTCAAAATATGATGAAAGAACCAAAGCAAAGAGTAAAGTCTAGTCATTAATCCAATTCAACCTAGGTGTATTTGGTTAATTACTAGAGTATTACACCTGCCACTTATCGAGTTCACATATAACAACAGTTGTCACATTAGCATCGGTATGGCACCGTACGAAGCCTTGTATGGGAATGCCAATCCCCTTTGTGTTGGCATGATCCTGAGAACAAAGCATGTTGGGACTAGAGTGAGGGAACCATCTGAAGCAAATAAGAAAGATTAAGGATAGAATTCTGACTACCCAAGTCGACAAAAGATCTATGCGGACAAGCGGCGAAAGCCATTAGAGTTCCAAGAGGGCAAACATGTTTTCTTAAGGATTACCACTACATGTATAGGAGAGCCATAGAGTCAAAAGTTGAGCCTGAATTCCTCCTTTTGAAATTTCAAGTTAGGGAGGAGCTTACAAAATAGCCCTACCTCATTACCCTGCTAACCTTCACAACGTCTTTCACGTCTCCCAGAACAAAAATACTGAATCCATCCTGAGCCATGTGTTAGAGCCAGCATTATAGTTAGGGAAGACCTAACTTTCAATCTACCACCAACGAGGATCGGAGACCATGGCGTCAAGCAGCTGGACAAGTCCGCTCTTTGGTGAAGCTGCATGGGGGCAAGACAAGATGGAAGAATACACGTGGAGTGAATCCGAGACGCGGATGAAGTATCCCAGCTTCAAGGTCACGAATTTCGAGGGTGAAATTCTTTTTAAGGAGGGAGTAATGTACGCCCCCCATTTTCTGCGTTGAGTACAAATGACAAAAATGCCCCGAGGTCATTTTTACCTAGAATTCGAGGAAGCCAACCCCACTCCGAAATGGGTCAACTCAATGTTTAAGGGATTATAACCGTGATGTTTGATATCCAAGGTGAAATCTTGTTTTCCTAACTTTCGGCTCAAAATGACCAAAATACCCATGTAGCGTTTTACGCAGGTAAAGGTGCTATTTGAGAAACTTTTCCAGGAGTTCAAATGATGTTTACGAGTGATTTATGATGGTTAGTCGGGCCAAAGGTCTTGAGAATTTTAGTGCAAAATTACCATTTTGCCCCTAGAACATGAAGTGAGCCTAATGACGTAATTAACCAAACCTAAGCAATATTAGGCTCTAATCGAAGATTAATTTATTTCGATAATTAATCTAGTGTCAAAATAATTTATTAAGGTTAATTAGAACCTAAGATTGCTTAGTTAAATCTAATCTCATTTTTTATTTAAGATTCCTAGTCATGGAATCTTGAATAGTAAATCTCTCCAATTCTTTAAATCAAGGAACTTTGTCTATGACTTAATTTGACTTGAAAAGAGTTTTAATTTGTTAATTAAAAGACTACCCCTGAATCAAGTCTTGACAACCTTAATTAACCATTACCTCACCTAAACACTTTCTTACAAACTCCTAATCAAAACCTTAATCAAGGAAACACCTAAACACATCATTAAACCACAATTATATGAACAATTTCTTTTTCCCCTTGGCTGGAAATCTAGCCGAATACATACCTCTTGTATTGTGTCACATGTTGATTTTGTTTCACTCCAAAGACCATGCTTGCTCATACCTAGCCATACTTCATGCCTTTGAATGACAAGTTTTTGAAGATATTTCTCTCATGGCCTTGAGAAACCTTTGGCCATCCTTCCCCCCTTGGCAGCCCATTGTTTCATTTTTCTATAAATACCAAGCATTAGAGAACTTGATTACACTTTAGATAATTTTCCAAGTTAAGTTTCTTGCAATTTTCTCTTTTTCTTCTCAATTCTCTTTACTTGTTCTTCTCCCCCACCATCAAAGAAACCTTTCCACCACCACAACAACCTCGTACCACCACTCCCCCATCTCAAACCACCTCTCAAACACCAAATCTTTCCATTTCCAAGCTTACTCTTTCAAGGAAAATCCATTTTCCTTGTGTTCTTCCCTTGGCCGAATTCACATCATCATCCAAGAGAAGATTTTGTCTTCTCATTTCATCAAGAACACAAGCTTTCTTTCATCTCTTTTAAGACTTCATTTGGTAGGGGTTTATTTTCAAAGTTTTCCTTGCTTTCTTTAAGAAAAGTTCTAGTTTTCTCTTGGTTTTCAAAGTTCTTTTCCTTCATTTTTAATTTTAACCTTAGGCCCTTTGATGAGAAAAACTTTGGCTTGATGATGAGGTTTCAAGATAATGGTCTTGTGATGCCATGTGAAAACCTCTAAAGCTTGAAAAATTGGTCTTGGACCATATATGCTTTGTTTCTTTCCTTTTCCTTGCTTAAAGATTTCTGTTTTCCTTTCCTTTTCCTCCTCAAAATTTTGGTTTCCATTCCTTTCTTTGTACAAAGTTTGATAAAAATGTTAAGTAGTCACTAAAAGTTTTATTAAGAAAATTAATCATATATTTTCAAAAAGCTCTAAGCTTACCCTTGCCAACCTTAAAGTTGGTCGGCGTTCTAGAGTTTACTCTAGATTAAAGCCCATGAGCAATAAAATGAAGAATATGAGTAGTTCTTTATGTTTGTTTAGATAAGTGTTGAGGTTTATGTCTTAGTCCATTTTCTTGAGCTTGATGATGAAGTTCAAACCAAAGACTTCTTTGAAGACTTAGTGCTAAGAACTCTAAAGCTCACTTTATATTGTTAAAATACATATTGGCTTAGGTTGTGATATTCCTCTAAAAGTCTTGCAAGAACTCTAGTTAAGATAAAACAACTTGCACTCATGTTTAAGTTTTATGCCTTGCATATCATGTTTACTTTTGATACCATCATGAGTTCTAAGACAAATAACAATGAACCTGTATTATCATGTTTAATTTTCCAAGCTTGCATTTCATGTTTATATTTCAAGTCATCACTTAATCTTTAAGGATAATAATGAGGTTGCATCATTTATTTTTTGCTTTATTCTCAAATTTTATAACGAGAGTAAAATGAAGTGCATAGCATGTTTATGTTTATGTTATCACCTAAATACTTAGAGTTCAAGACTTGTCCAAGTATCCTATATAAAGTTTTACAAATGGAGGCATTTCAAGAATGCCATTTTGGCCTTGTGATGATGATAATGGACTTAGATGAGTTCAATCTACCATGTATGTTCAATTTTTTCGTTGAGTACAAATGACCAAAATGCCCCTAGGTCATTTTTACCTAAATTCAGGAAAGTTTACCATGTTTTAATGGGTCAACTCAATGTTTAAGGGATTATATCTGTTACATTTGATATCTAGGTGAAAATCTCGTTTTCTAAATTTCGGCTCAAAATGACCAATAATCCCCTTGTTTTTACAGGGAAAAGGTGCCGTTTGAGCCCTGAACTTTTCCAGAAGTTTGGAATGATGTTTATGAGTGGTATTTGATGTTTAGTTAAGCCCGGAGGTTCCAAGCAGTTTTAGTGCAAAATTACCATTTTGCCCCTAGAACAATGTACAGTGAGCCTAATGACGTAATTAAGCAAACCTAAGCAATATTAGGCTCTAATCGAAGATTAATTTATTTCGATAATTAATCTAGAGTCAAAATAATTTATTAAGGTTAATTAGAACCTAAGATTGCTTAGTTAAACTCTAATTACATTCTTTAATTCAAGATTCCTAGTCATGGAATCTTGAATAGTATTTTTCTCTAATTCCTTAAATTAAGGAATTGTGCCCATACCTCATTTGACCAAAAGAATGATTTTAAATTGTTAATCTAGCAAGATCACTCTCCTAATCAAGTCTTGACAACCTTAATTAGCCATTACCTCACCTAAACACTTTCTTACAAACTCCTAATCAAAACCTTAATCAAAGAAACACCTAAACACATCATTAAACCACAATTACATGAACAAATTATTCCTCCCTTGGTTGCAAATTCTTGCCAAATCTTTCCCCCAAATTCCATCACATGTTGATTTTGTTTCACTCAAAGAACCATGCCTTAGGCCATACCTTGCCCATACCTCAACCATGCTTGCCATGCCTAAGCCATACCCATGTAAAGAGATATTTTCCTCCTTTTCCTCCCCTTTGGGTCGCCATTCCTCCCAAGGCAGCCTCCATGTTGCAAAATTTCTATAAATACCAAGCTTGGAAGAACTTGGTTACACTTTAGATCATTTGCCAAGTTTAGTTTTCTTGCACTTTCTTGCATTTTCTCTCAATTTCTTCATCTTGCTCATCTTCTTCCTCCCTCAAAGAATCCTTCCACCACCACAAACAACCTTAAACCACCACTCCCTCACCTCAAACCATCTCTTAACACTCAAACTTTCCATTTCCAAGCTTACAAACTCAAGGAAAAATCATCTTCCTTGAGCTTTTCCCCTTGGCCGAATCCACCTTTCAAGAATCAAGGATCAAGCTTTCTTTCATCCTTTCAAAGACTTTCTTAGGTAGGGGTTTTGTTTCAAAGTTTTTACTTGTTTTCTTCAAGAAAAGTTCTAGTTTTCTCTTGGTTCAAAACTCTTTTCTTCCTTTTTTCATTTTCGGCCATGAGGCCTTTCATGAGAAAAACTTTAGCTTGATGATGAGGTTTCAAGATAATGACTTGTGATGTCATGTGAGAAACCTCTAAAGCTTGAAAAACTTGGTCTTGGACCATACATGCTCTTGGTTTCTTTCTTTTTCTTTGCTTAAGTTTCATTTTCTTTCCTTTTCTCTGAATGGTTTCGGTTTCCTTTCCTTTATTTGAACAAAGTTTGTTAAAAATGTTAAGTAGATCACAAAAGTTTTGTTAAGAAAATTAATCATATGTTTTCAAAGAGCTCTAAGCTTACCCTTGCCAACCTTAAAGTTGGTCGGCCGTTCTAAGAGTTTTACTCTAGATTGAAGCCCATGAGCAATAAAATAAAGAATATGACTTAGTTCTTTGTATTTTGTTTAGACAAAGTGTTGAGCTTTGTGTCCATTTTCTTGAGCTTGATGATGAAGTTCAAAACCAAAGGCTTCTTTGAAGACTTGGTGCTAAGAACTCTAAAGCTCACTTTATGTTGTTAAGATACATATTGGGTTAAGGTTATAATGTTCCTCTAAAGTCTTGTAAGAGCTCTAGTTAAGATAAAATGAGTTGCATTCATGTTTATGTTTATGCCTTGCATAGCATGTTTATTTTGATGCCATCACTAAGCTCTCAAGAATAACTAAATGAACTTGCATTATCATGTTTAAATTTCCAAGCTTGCATTTCATGTTTATATTTCAAGTCATCACTTAATCTTTAAAGATAATAATGAGGTTGCATCTCATATTTATTTTATGCTCTCACTTTACTTTCTAATGAAGAGTAAAATAAGTGCATAGCATGTTTAAGTTTATGCCATCACTTAAATATCCTAGAGCTCAAAGACTTGCCCAAGTATCTTACATAAAGTTTTAGAAAATGGAGGCATTTCAAGAATGCCATTTCGGCCTTGTGATGATGATGATGGACTTGAGATGAGTTCATCTAATCATAAGTGCCCATAGTCTAAGTCTTGGAATTTTTCTAAGCTTAGGTGTACTTAAAGAACTTTATGAACAAAGTTTTATGTTTTAAATCATTCCTTGAGCTAAATAATTTAGCTACTGACCTACCTATTTTTTATGATTTAATGAGATTAATTGGTTTCTAAAAGAGTTTTGAGTTCCTAAAATGATTCCAAGAGAAACTAGCAACTTATATGCTTTTAAATCATGAGATTATGTGATTATATGATGCTTATATTTTCGGTTCTCCCTGGTGTTTGGCCACTGTATAAATTCTGTTTTATGGTGTTAAAATGTGTAAAATTATGTTTGAGTGAAGCAAGGAACGATTTAGGGAAGTTAGGAAAGAACAAGTAACTAGAAAGGACTTAAAATGTGAATTCTAGAACACTTAGATGCACAAATTGTAAATTCTGTTCCAGCATAATTGGACTTAAGAAAATGGTTTATAATTAGTGGATATGTGTAGGAATCCCTCATAATTGGTTTAGGAGTTGATTATAGAGCCTTAGGCGAAGACGGAACTTAGAAAGGTCAAAGACGGAGATTCTAGGACCCTAATCATATGATAAAAATTCTGCCCAAAAGATGTAGAGCTGTTTGGTTATGTTATAAAGCATAAACATTAGAGGAAATTATAGGTAATGATCCCTTAGGTGTTATAAAGATCCATAATAAAGGTTAGGATAATTAGAACATAAGTTTAAGACCCGTAAGGCCAAAGCATAAGACACCATGAGATAGGAGGTGTGATGTGAGAATGAGACCGAGTGGGTATACTCATAATGATGTGAATATGTTAATATCATGAACATGAGGCTATATGTGTATTTGTGACATGTTGTAATGATGTGGTATGTTATGCTTAAGATGCATGAGAATGCGAAATATGAATAAGTTAGGAGGGTATGCTTCTATAATGAAGAGATTTATTTGATTGAGAAATTTCATGAGAACAACATGTGTGATTTGAGTTATGTGGCATGACTCAATTTGAGGAAATTCGGAGTAATGATGTTATGCTGCCGATTTCCATCAAATTTAAGGGACTTGAGAAAGTTTTGAAAAGAAGATTTTTATGTGACATGCCCGTGGGGGTATGGTCGGGAAAGCCATGTGAAGCGGACAATGTCACTGGTCTTAAGAATGATGCGTTTCGAGACTGAGACGTACTCTCCTGCTACGGTGAGGAGAAGGTAAAACCGTGAGGGCATCGACATTAGCCTCAAAGCGGACAAAGTCACTGTCTTACCAAGTTGATGCGTTTCGGAGAAGGAAGAAAGTCCCATGATGGGTGATTCCTTAGGTCCCCTACTCTCTTGGAGTTAGGATTATTATTTTTATGATTATGATTCGCTTATCAAGAGGATAAGTAAGAACTAGTGACGACTAGTTAAGGTATGAGCTCATAGCCTAGTATTAGGGGTTACTATTTTTACATACCATGATGTCACAAGTTTGAGAAAAGAGAAAAGATGTGAAGCTTTTGCTTATGAAAAAAAGTTGATTATGAGAAAGCACATGCCACTTATATGAGAGTTTGTTATTGATGTGATGTTTTATTTGGTTTGTTGCTAAAGTATTGCCATGCATTCATGTTTTGATATGCTGCATACATGCATTAAGATTCATCATAAAAGACAGGACCTTGGATAATTGCTTTTATGAAAACCTCATAATGAACCTTTGCATGTATAACCTTTTTATAATAAACCCAAGGTTCCTGGGACGTAAACGATGACACTAGGATAGGAGGTTTCCCTACTGAGATTCTTTAGCAAGATCTCACCCCTTATCTTCTTTCCTGTTACGTTTTCAGATTCCGATGGTGTCATTCGTGATTTTTGTTGATACGCCATGTGGGAGGTGCACTACGATCCGATCATCAGTCCTACCATTTCGAGGTCGTTGTGCTGTACGTATTTTTGCATACATGGGACGCCCGTTTGCTTTTCCGTTCTCCAACTTCCTTTCACCTTGACCTTTCCCTTTCGGTGATGATTTGATCTTTGAGAGGACGTGACCACTTGACGAGTAGAACCGTCGTGCCCGACCTTCATCTTTGACAGTGCGTGATGACCCCAAGTACGTTCTCTTGCTCTAGACATTCAGAGAGCTCACCTCTAAGATTCCTTTCTCATCCTTTCTCGGAGGGGTTCCGCCCCTACTATTCCCTTGGATATCGGGAGGGGCAGGGAGGATACGATGACACAGCTTCGGAGGCTAGCTCGATGCCGAGATATGCCCACGTTCAGGGAGGTCAGTGTCTCTGACCCTTCCATTTGCACGCATCGAGGAGCTTGCACAGTTCATTGGGTATGTACCTTTGAGGACGAGGAGCAGCGTCATCAGTAGATTCAGGGAGGGGGTAGCCATGGTTTGGGGTCGATCTTTTGGGGTTTTCCATGTATTTGTTGTTATGTTTCTGTTTCTTTCCTTGTATTTTACTTTTCCTGTACTGGAGCTCTCCCACTTATATGGGTATGACTTTATGCTTTTTATGTTTCAGTTGATGTATAAACTATGATTATTAATATTATGATGGATTGTTTGAATGATTAGGTGTTCCTTGTTGCTTTTGTTTTGCATGATTTATTTACTCGCTGGTTTTACGTTTCGCTTATATTGTACCCGATGGCCGCACTGTTTTACGTATTCCAATTCAAAAAAAAATTTACCCGTATTTTTCCGCTAAGTAATTTTACAAATGAGTTTAAAAGGAAAGTAATAACTAATATTAATCTTAATATGTCCTAGGTGTGTTGGGTTAAATATTAGGGTGTTACAAATCATAAGTAGCCATTACACTTTGCCCTTGGAATTTTTTCTAAGCTTAGGTGAACTTAAAGAACATTGTGAACAAGATTTTGTGTTTAAATCTATTTCATAACAAAATAATTTAAAGTGATTTAACTCACCCTATATTTATTGTATTTTAATGAGATTAATCGCTTTCTAAAGAACTTTGAGTTTCTAAATTTGTTCCAAGAGAAAACTAGCAACTTATATACATTTAAATCATGAAATTATGTGATTATGTGTAGGAATCCCTAATAATTGGTTTAGGAATTGAATATAGAGCCTCAAGTAAAGACAGAACTTAAAGGGTCAAGACTGGAATAATCCAGAACCCCGTAATCGAATAATAATCACTGTGATTAATCTATACAATGCTGTTTGGAAGAGTTAATGGGTACAAAAATTAGAGAGAACTACAAGTATTAGTCATTGAGGTGTATCTAAGGCTTATAATAGGCATTATGATAATTTTAGAACACAAGAATAAGACCCGTAAAAGCCAAAGC
>JAMLFY010000021.1:1591893-1640822 GCA_030441495.1 Dalbergia oliveri
AAGATTTCTTTTGAAGTCTAGGTGCTAAGAACTCTAAAGCTTGCCTTATGATACATAATGGGTTGAGGTTTATGTTCCTCTAAAAGTCTTGCAAGAGCTCTAGTTAAAAACAATTGCATTCATGTTTAAATTTATGTCTTGCATCTCATGTTTATTTTGATGCTATCACTAACTTCACAAGAGTAAATGAATGAACTTGCATTACCATATTTAAATTCCCAAGCTTGCATTTCATGTTTATATTTCAAGTTATCACTTAATCCTTAAAGATAATAATGAAGCGCATTCTCATATTTATTTTACGTTTTACTTTACTTTCTAAGGAAGAGTAAAATAAAATGCATAGCATGTTTAAGATTATGTTATCACCCAAATATTCTAAGGCTCAAATACTTGCCCTAAGTATCCTAAGGGGAAACTCTATTCAAAAAGAAATGGATGAGTTTTGGTATGATTCAAGAATGATTTGATTTTGTAAAATACATGAATAATTTCAAGGAAATGTTGGAAAACTGTTTTATGAGGTCTCAAGATGTTTAAAATAGTTTGGAATGTGTCAAAATCATGTTTTCTCAATTTCCGTAGTTTTACGATTACCACCCATGCGATTACCAAAGGGTTTTCTAAGAACTTTTGGTTCTGTAATCGATTACCTGAGTCAGTGTAATCCAATTACCACGGTTTTTTCATGCCCAAACCTGCTTTGGATACCATGTAATTGATTACCTTATAGTGTAATCGATTACCCTATGTTCCTTACTTTTTCAATACTTTACCTTAATAATCGATTACCATTGTATGTAATCGATTACCCGTTGTTTTTGAAGCCCAGGAATGAATTTGAGCTCTGGTAATTCGATTACTAGGAACATGAATCCATTACCACACTTTTTGTTTCCAAAGATATCCCAAGAGAAAACTAGTAACTTATATGCATTTCAACCCAGATTATGTGATCTTATGGGTTTCATGATTCCCTTCTATGTTTGGCTACCGTATAAATGCGTTCTAAGGTGTTAAATGTGTAAAATTATGTTGAGTGAAGCAAGGATCGATTTAGAGAAGCTAGTAAAGAATAAGTAACTTAAAAGGGATTTGAGATTAGAATTCTAGAACACCTTAATGCAAAAAAGTGCAAATCTGTTCTAGCATAATTAATTCAAGGATAAATGATTCATAATTAGTAAGACATGTACAAGATCCCTTCATAAATGATTAGGTGCTAATTTCTAAGTTTAAGATGATGATAAGAGATCTAAAGTGGTTTATAACTTAGACATGCCTAGGTCCCTCAATTTGACTAAAAGTTAATTATGGAACCTTAGGCGAAGATGGATCTAAAGTGTCACGAATGGAGATCCAGAACCCTTAAGCAAAGGATATATTTTTTGCCCTTTATGTTAAATGCTAATTGGAATTTTGGTGAGCTCAAATCTTAAGAAAAGTTTAGTGCCAACCCTTGAAGGGAATAAGCAATGAAAATATAAGTTTAAAGCCCGTAGTGTCAAAGCATAAGACACTATGAGATAGGTGGCCGAGAGTATAATTATGATGATGAACCTCGTGCACACTTATGATGATGTGATTATGTTAGTTCCTTGAGCATGAAACTTTATGTGCATAACTTGATTTGGTGATATGATGAAATGTTGTGTTTGAGATGCATAATGTTTCAAAGATATGAATGAAATTGAGAAATATGCTCATGTGAACTAGAAAGTATTGCAATGAGAAAGTTCCATGAAAATGATGCATGTGATGAAATTATGTGGCATGACCAATTTGAGGAAATTCGGAGAGAAGCCGTCATGCCGTCGAATTTCCGTCAAATTCGAAGGACAAAAAGAAAGTTTTTGAGAAATATGAAGTTTAAAGTTATATGCCGAAGAACTTATTTTCCCCTTCTGAAGGAGAAAGTAAACCCGTGGGGGGTATGGACGTCGAGCCATAATTTAAGCTAATAACAAGTTGCTCTTAACCAGAGTCGATGCGTTTCGAAGAATGAAAGTATATGATGTTTAAGGTGACACACCAGATGTACTTCTACTTCCGGTAAGAGAAGGTAAACCGTGAGGGCATAGAATTAGCCTGCAAAGCGGACAAAGTCACTGGTCTTAAGTCGATGCATTTCGAAGAAGGAAAAAGTCCCATGATGGGTGATCCTTAGGCCCCCTACCCCGTACTCGGGAGTCGGGATTATGATGATTATGATTATGTTTATGATTCGCTTATCAAGAGGATAAGTAAGAACTAGTGACGACTAGTTAAGGTATGAGCTCATAGCCTAGTTTAAGGGTGCGGTTACTATATTATTGGTGTCACAAGTATGAGAAAAGGAAAGATGTTCAAGAGAAAAGTTACATGCCACTCAAATGTTGTTTGAATTATTGTTTGATTTACCTAAAGTGCCATGCATCCATAAATATTATGTTGCATACATGCATTAAGAATCATTATAAAAGACATGGACCTTGGATATAACCTTTGTGAAAACCTCATAATGAACTTATGCATGCTTAACCTTTTCATAATAAACCCAAGGTTCCTGGGACGTAAACGATGACACTAGGATAGAGGTTTCCTTGAGATTCTTTAGCAAGAATTCTCACCTCTCTCTCTCTTTTTCCGTTACGTCTTCAGATATCGATGGCGTCGTTGTGATTTTCATTGACCCGCCTACATGGGAGGTGCACTATGACCCAGAGCATCCCTACACTTCAAGGGTCATTGCGAGGTGCGCGTTTTGCATACGTGGACGCCTTTTGCTTTCCATCTCCACTATCGTTTCGATTCCGACTTCACCCTTTGGCGACGACCTGATCTTCGAGAGGACATGACCCCAGGACGAGCGGTTCGTCGTGCCCATCCTTCCTCGTCGGAGGGCTTTCCCTTCGTTTCCTATGGGTCTCGAGGAGGTAGCGAGGACACGGTCCACCTGGAGGCATGCGAGGCGCGTCGGCAGCCGGAGGCGACCACGACGGAGGCACACTGTTCCCTCGATTACTATGCCTAGATCCCCTCTTCGTTGGGCTACATCCGAGGAGCTTCGTCAGTCGCCGGCTACATCTCCCCAACGAAGATCGGCATCGCCTTAGGCTTGGAGAGAAAGGGTAGCGATAGTTAGGTGTTTATCCTTTTGGGGTGGTTCCATGTATTCGTTATCATGTTTCTTATTTTATGTTATTGTACTGCAAGCTCTGCCCACTAGTATGGGTAAGACTTTACATTTCTGTTATATTTCTATTGTGATGTACTAAACTATATTATCTAATGTGATGAGGAATGATGTTTATGATGGATGTGTTCTTTAATGCTTATGTTCTGTATGTTTTATTTATTCTTCGCTTCACGTTGTTTATGTTACGCGCAAAGGCTGCACTTTGTTTTATATAAATCATTTCAAAAAAAAAATTTTTACCGTATTTTCCGCTAAGTATTTTACAAATGAATTTAAAAAGAAGTAATAACTAATAATTAGTCTTGATACGTCCTAGGCGTATTGGGATTAAATATTAGGATGTTACACGGGTAGGGGGCCTAAGGATCACCCATCATGGACTTTTTCCTTCCTTGAAACGCATCAACTTGTAAGACCAGGTGACTTTGTTTGCTTGTCAGGCTAATGTCTATGCCTCACGGTTTTACCTTCTCCTTCCGTAAGGAGAAGTATGTCTCGGTACTAAATGCATCAACTGGTTAGACCTGACTTTGTCGCTTCGATATGGCTCAACGACCATACCCCCCATGGGTTTACTTCCTCCTCACCGCAGGAGAAATGCGTTCGACAAGTCACATTCAAAATCTTTCTTTTCAAAACTTCTTTTAAGTCTCAAATTTGATGAAAACCCGGCAGCATAAGGGCTATCGAATTTCCTCATATTTGAGTCATGCCACGTAACTTATTCAATGTCTCAATCAATCAAATATTTAAAAGCCATATAAACATATTCATTCATTTCATCATCATCTTATATCCATATGCATCTCAATCATGGCATGTCATATTATCACATCAGTTATGTCACAAGTTCACACAATCTTATGCACATAACATTAATACTCTCGATAACATAATACACTCGTTCACTTGGTCACTTACTCATTATATCTCCTATCTTGCAATGTCTTATGCTTTGACCTTTACAGGTCTTAATCTTGTGTTCTAATTATCCAAATGCCCATTATAAACCTGGATACACCTAAATGATTACTACTTGTAATTCTCTATAATTTTTATGCTCTCTAACTCTTCCAAACGCATTGCATAAATTAAACGGATCATTATAATTCGATTACGGGGTTCTAAATTCTATCTTTGACCATTTCTAAGTTCTGTCTTTGCCTAAGGCTCTATATTCAATTCCTAAACCAATTATTAGGGATTCCTACACATATCCACTAATTATAAACCATTTTCCTTCAATTATGCTGGAACAGAATTTACAATTTTTGTATCTAAGTGTTCTAGAATTCTCATTTTAAGTCCTTTCTAGTTACTTGTTCTTTCCTAACTTCCCAAATTCTGTCCTTGCTTCATTCAAACATAATTTTACACATTTTAACTCCATAAAATAGAATTAATACAGTGGCCAAACAATCAAGGCATCCAAATACAAGCTCACATAATCACATAATTTCATGATTTAAATGCATATAAGTTGCTAGTTTTCTCTTGGAATAATTTTAGGATCTCAAAACTCCTTTAGAAACCAATTTATCTCATTAAAATCATATAAATATAGGTGAGGTCAGTAGTTAAATTATTTTGTTCATGAAATAGATTTAAAACATAAAATCTTGTTCATAATATTCTTTAAGTTCACCTAACCTTAGAAAAATTCCAAGACGTAGGCTATTGGCACTTACGATTAGATGAACTCATATCAAGTCCATCATCATCATCACAAGGCCGAAATGGCACTCATAGAAAGCTTCTATTTTTCAAACTTTAATTGTGATACTTGGGCAAGTCTTTCAGCTAGAGTATTTAGGTGATGATATAAACGTAAACATGCTATGCACTTTATTTTACTCTTTATTATAAAGTAAAGAGAGAGCATAAAATAAATATGAGATGTAACCTCATTATTATCTTTAAAGATTAAGTGATGACTTGAAATATAAACATGAAATGCAAGTTCATTATTTATTCTTGAGAACTTAGTGATGACATCAAAAGTAAACATGATATGCAAGGTATAAACTTAAACTTGAATGCAAACTTATTTTATCTTAACTAGAGCTCTTGCAAGACTTTAGAGGAACATTAATAGTCTTAACCCAACATGTATTTAACAATATAAAGTGAGCTTTAAAGTTCTTAGTATCAAGTCTCCAAAGAAGTCTTTGGTTTGAACTTCATCATCAAGCTCAAGAAATGGACTAAGAGATATGTAACACCCTAAAATTTAATTAAAAATTAATTTGAGTTTTATTAGTCATAATTTCAAAAATCTAAAGTTGGCAATATGAGATGGCCCCGGACCTATCAAAAAAAAAATTTTGCTCTGGTGAATAGTAACCCTGCGGGTCCCAACAGCAAGTGAAACTTAAATTAGGGACCCAGATCTCGAAATTAAGAAAATATGAGAATAAGGTTAGAAATATATGGGAATAAAATTTTATACCTAGAATTAATTTTAGGTATATGGATTAAATCAATACGACGTTGGTCGTTCCGTAGATTTTGGTATGCGGTTTCTACAACGAAAGATATTCATCATAACCAATGGATGATATCCACCTCTTAGAACATGTGGAAGGCCAAGATCTAATCTTGAAATCCAAGATTAAATCCTAGCCATCCATTTTTTCTATCTTTAATAATTAGGATTTTATATTACATAATATCTAATATTACTAAAGGATAAATATCACACCAAAAGCTTACCTTTGAAGCTTCATTTCTCGGCCATGAAGAGGAAATACATCACCTACATATTTTCTTCCATGAAAATTTGATTTCTAACCTCAAAATCATAAGCCTAGACTTGTTAAAACCCAAAACTCACTTCACAAAACTTGTTCTACACCCCAAACCCCACAAATATAACCGATTAGAATTTTAATCCATCACTTTTTCCCACTTTGAGCCATCATACATCACTGTCTAAGGGAGGTTTGTGACTTGATTTGGAGTCCTTGTAGTGAAGAGAAATCAATTAGAGCATCTTTTGGAGTTAGAACTCTTCAACATCACAAGTAGGGTTTTTTGTTGTCTTTTCTTGCAATTTTTTTGTTCTGTTTTGGGTTGATATATGTCCAAAATTTTTTATGAAATTGATTGATATTATGTTGAAATTGATGTATGAATTTTGGTTGTGTGTTTGGATGGTGTTAGAAAATGGTTTTCATCAAAATAAGTTTGGACTAGGTTGCTGGAATTTCTGTTGTCCTGTAGGCAGCAGTGGTTCACGAATTTTCTGGAATATTTGTGGATGTTTTCATGAGCTATAAAAATTATATGTTGGAGTAAACACCTTAAAATAATTATCTGAATTTTCTTGGGTGTTAGTTTTAAGGTTTGATGCCTCAGAAAAATCAGAAACCGAAATGAGGCAGATGCTGTCCTGATTGTTGAGACTGAGGCAGTAAACTTGTCCAAATTTATTACCATAGTAAATGATTGAACTAGCTCTTAAAATTTTTACATGAAGTTATTAATATATTTAAGTGTCACTGTGAATTTTATTGTGAATTAATTCAATCATTTGCTGGGGTTAAAATTAGGGGAACTCGGTTCTGGTCTGGGAATTAGTGGCCCCTGACCACTAAATTTGTACATTTTACTGAGGTAGCTATAGAGCTCTGTTTGTCCTGAAATTTTTACAGGTTATTCTATACACATTGAAGTGTCATACAGAATTTTTGTGACCCTTGAAATGGCTGTTTGGTATGATAATGAAATGTTGTGCCTAGGACAGTAACTCTGCCCATTGTGCTAGGAATGGAACAATGCTTTGAATTGAGAATGTAATGGCACTTTGGCTTCTAGTATGACATGAGTATTTGATATTAAGTATTTGGCCATGTGACTTATGACATGTAAATGCATGCTATGGATTTTAAAGATTGAAGTATGAAAAAAAAATGAGAATTTCATTGTGAATGATTGCTTATATGTGGCCTATGTAAGCATTTGAGAAAAGAAAAGTATATGATGCCATTATAAGGATGTATAAATTTAAATTGTGCATGTTCTGACATATGGACAAAATAGAAATAAGACTTAGATTGAATGAGGGAAGGCGAAAGTAGTAACTTCCCAAAATTTATTTGGGTCGGATACACGTATCGGCTAGGATAAAGTCTATGTGGGATTCAAAATGGAAAAAAATGAAGTTCGATGACCATGTATAAGAATGGTTAGTCCTGATAAGGTCTATTTTCCTTGTGTGGTGTGATCCACCATAAATACCCGTTGGGTATAAAGCTAAGTTTCCTATGTCAATGAAGAGAAAATGCACTAATTTGATCTTTGTGGCCATAAGTGATACCATGTCACCTTGAGATAAATTCATTGCATGTATTATATGCTACTTATCTTATTTTGAATTGTCTACCTTGTGGAACTTAGTAATTGTTGGAATGTGATGAGATATATGCTTGATGTGACGAAATGCTAAAAGAAACCCACTTCGGAGGAATGTTTTTGAACATTAAAAATGAATCTTTGATATATGTCGCATGCTCACATTTTCTTAATAAACGAAGTGGCTGGGGCGATGACGATGATATTATGATTGTGAAATTGGGGAGTTGCCCTACTGAGAATTTTAAAATTCTCACCCCTATGTGTTTGTTTCCGTGCCTCCAGGTTAAGCTAGAGGATGATGATGCTACTATGCAAAGGAGTGTAGATTGCTGTAGTGTAGTAGTTATTGTTTTATTTTGCTGTACTTAGTAAAATGAGTATGTATGTAAATGTATTAGAAGACAAATATGTACTAAAGCTCATAGAGGAGCTTCCTTATGTATTTTAGCTGTATGTTTAATAAACTTGATGTTTATTTGTAATATGTTTTAATAGAATTACGCTTAGTTATCTCGTACGTAAATTCAAGCTTGCTATAGATAATTAAGAGTCCGCTAATTAACAAGTAACAACTCTCGAGTACGATATCATAGCTTAAGAATGGGGTTGTACTTGGGAGGATGTTACAGATAAATATCAACACTTATCAAAGCCAACATAAAAAGAACAACTCATATTCTTCATTTTATTGCTCATGGGCTTGATCTAGAGTAAACTCTTAGAATGGCCAACTAACTTTAAGGTTGGCAAGGGTAACTCAAAGCCCTTTGAAAACATATAATTAATTTTCTTAAACAAAACTTTTAGTAAGCTACTTAACATTTTTATCATACTTAATACAAATAAGGGAATGGAAACCAAAATCATAGAAAGGGAAAAGGAAAAGAAAACCAAAATCTTGAGTAAGGAAAAGAAAAGGAAACAAAAATCTTATATGTCCAAGACCAAGTTTTCAAGCTTTAGAGGTTTCTCACATGGCATCACAAAACCATCATGTTGAAACCTCATTATCAAGCCAAAGTTTTTTTCATCTCAAGGCTCTAAGGTTGAAATGAAAAGAAAAGAAAAGGAAGAGCTTTGAAAACCAAGAGAAAACTAGAACTTTTCTTAAAGAAAACAAACAAAACTTTGAAAATAAACCCCTACCAAATGAAGTCTTTGAAAGAGATGAAAGAAACCTTGATTCTTTGAGGAAATGAGAAGACAAAATCTTCTCTCGATATGATGATGAGAATTCGACCAAGTGAGGAACTCAAGGAAGATGAATTTTCCTTGAAGATGTAAGCTTGAGAATGGAAAAGTTTGATGTTTGAGAGGTGGTTTGAGGTGGGAGAGTGGTGGTTCAAGGTTGTTTGTGGTGGTTTGTGGTGGTGGAAAGGCTTCTTTAGTGGTGGGGAAGAAGAATAAGATGAAGAGAAATTGAGAAGAAAGAGAGAAAATTACAAGAAAGCTTAAACTTGGCAAATGATCTAAAGTGTAACCAAGTTCACTAAGGCTTGGTATTTATAGAAAATTGAAACAATGGAACTACAAAGGGGAGGAGGAGGCCGCAGTTCTGAGAGGGGAAGGAAGGAAGAAAATATCTCTTGATTGGTATGGTTGTTAGATAGGCAAGGCATGGTGAGGCATGGCTCCAAGTATGGTCCAAAGTATGGCTTGAGGTATGGTTCTTTGAGTGAAATAAAATCAACATGTGACACAAAACAATGGGTATGTATTCGGCCAGTTTTACAGCCAAGGGAGGAAAAGAAATTGTTCATGTAATTGTGGTTCAATGATGTGTTTAGGTGTTTCTTTGATTAAGGTTTTGAATAAGAGTTTGTAAGAAAATGTTTAGGTGAGGTAATGGTGAATTGAGGTTGTCAAGACTTGATTTAGGGGGTGATCTTGCTAGATTAATAAATTAAAAACCATTTTCTAGTCAAATTAAATCATAGACACAATTCCTTGATGTCAAGAATTGGAGAGAGATTTACTATTCAAGATTCCATGACTAGAATCTTGAATCAAGGAATGAAATTAGAGTTTAACTAAGCAATCTTAGGTTCTAATTAACCTTAATAAATTATTTTGACTATAGATTAATTATTGAAATTAATTAATCATCGATTAGAGGCTAATATTGCTTAGGTTTGATTAATTACATCATTAGGCTCACTTACACCGTTTTGGGGCAAAATGGTAATTTTGCACTAAAACCTCGGGACCTCCTGGCCGACTAACTATCATAAACCACTCATAAGTATCATTCCAAACTTCCTGGAAAAGTTTCAAACTCAAATGGCACCTTTACCGCGTAAAACGCTAAGGGTATTTTGGTCATTTTGAGCCGAAAGTTGAAAACGTAATTCACCTTCGAATATCAAACATTAAGTTATAATCCCCTTCAAACATTGAGTTGACGCATTAAAGGACTGGGTTGACTATCCTCGAATTCCAGGCAAAGATGACCTTGGGGCATTTTGGTCATTTGAACTCAAAAAAAAATAAAGACGTTACAAAGACCATATAAAAGTCCAAAGAGGAAGGAACAAATTCTCTGCACCATCACGATTAACCTAAACCCATCTCACCAAGCACAAATCTATCTTTTCCAATCTACCCTTTATTGCTTCATTCATCTCATAACTTACACTTTTATTGGATCCTAATAGTAACACACGACACCCCCCTAAAATACCCACATCACAATAAAAATGACACCTTGATCTTAACCCAAATAATACTAAATCCTTTCACTCTATCCCTAATACAAAAGGTTGTTTACAGTGTAATATAGTGGCATTTACATGTGCAAGTTAAAATTGGAACAGTGAATGCTCCTATCATTTTAACCATGGATTAACATTAGGGGTAGTAAACGGGTCAAGCATGAGTTGGCTTGCCAACCCACTACTTTTGGGTGGGATAGGTTGAATTTTTCAACCCACTAAACCTTTTCAACTCGCCTGACCCATTTTATAACCAATCAAATACAGGGTCTAGGCGGTTAGCAAAAATTGCTAAAAACCTAACCAAAATTAGATTGGCTCCCTGGGTTAGCCTACCAACCCACCATTTTACGGGAGAGGTTAGATTACAACTCAAATAACTAAACAGGTCATCCCACCTCATCCCCATTTTATGACCAACCCATAACGAGCGGGGATGGGTGACGAGGACCGCCTACCTCCAAATCAAAAATTTATTTTAATGCTAAGTTACACCAAAAATGTAGTAAAGCGAATAACCTAGGTCGTCTCTCAAGAAGGCTTTAATACTTAGTTGGGAAAATTGAGATTTTGAAGAATAAGATTTAAGGAATTTACATTAAAAGATAATAGCAATGAGATAATGCCAACAATGAAAAAGACACTAGTGTAAGGTATTCCTAAGATTGGAAATTAATTATCATTGACCAAATATTAAACCCATTGGTGGCTATTAGTAATAAATTACTAGCAATTCTACTATTGATCAATCGATCTATAGAATTTGACTAATGCAAATAACTAATAAACGAGATCTCAATTTATTTAGAAATCACATTAATTTAATGAACCAATTGCTATAGCCTAACCGCCAATCGAAAAGTTAATTCTAATGTTATCCCTCAAACATAAACCAATAGATCTATCAATTTATGCCCAAAGGGTTTCCCTAAACAACGATCGCCAATTTTGTTATCCCAATAAAGATTATAGCAATCACCACAATAATTATAGGAATAGAAACTATAGAACATTAAGAAAACCAATGCATTTAATATCAAAAAAGGTCTCAATATCATCCCAATCCATTCTGGAAACCCTTACACTAGTAAAGAAATCTAATCCTCCATATCTAGAAGGACTATAGTAATGAAGATAAAAGAGAACATGAAAACAATAGCAATAATCTTTGCCACAATCTCCAAGACAAAACACCTTCACTAATGGAATCCCCAAGAGAAAGACGAATAGAGAAGAAGATGTAGATAGAATATGGAGAGAGAATACTAGCAACTAAAAGGCAGTCTAAAAGTGAGTCAAAAACTAAGGTAAACAACTATGTTAATCCTTTAATACCTGTTCTCTAAAATGGGCCAAAGTAGGGCCCAAAACTGATTAATTTGTTGTTAAAATGCTATCGCACGAGCGTTGAGCGTTCAACGTGAGCTACACTAATGAAAATCATTTTCGGAGCGTTAAGCTCTAGACAAAACCAACATCTTCATGTATTTGGTCAATTTTGGCCACTTAACCATTTGAATTTGTCCTTGACACTAGAAATAGAGATTGTAACCCTTTGAATAAGCTTTCCAGCGCCACTAAAATCACCTTAACTGAATAATGGTAGCTCCAGATATTGTGAAAATACTAGCTAAAGGTCAAGTTGGATAACATTAGACATCAACCTTTAATCTTGCAACTCAATTTTCACCAAGATGCTCTTAGAACTTGCAATTCCTAGGGCTGACGAGGCGCAAAGTAATCAGGATACAAGAAAGCACGAACAAGGAGCGGCTCCTAAGGGCTATTAGAGAGGTACATGAATGAATCGATTATACACTAGATTAAGAAGGATCCTGAGACTATGTAGGTATGGTACTATATAGTTAAGGATGACTTATATGAATTGATTGGTACTACCTATACTAATAAGATGCATATTCTTTCGGTAGCCCATTACTAAAGAACTTCACGGTTAAACATACTTGACTTGGAGAAATTTTGGTATGGGTGACCTCCTGGGAAGTTTTCCTAGGGAGCATGTGAGTGAGGACAAAGCACGCTCAAAAGACATGTGTTAGTTTGTGAGGATAGTTGTCAATCTATAAAGCAGCATGGGACATTACAAATGGTATCAGAGTAGCACCTCTCCTAGTACGATGTGATTCGAGGACGAACTAAGCGAAAGCTAGTGGGCATGCAACGACCAACGCTCGCGAGGGTAGGAAGTGATCGGCATGCAACAAGGCATGGACAAGAGCGGTTCTTGGCAAGCTTCTAAGCGGAGGGGTACATGAATAAACTCGTTGCACACCAAAATGAGAGGGATCCTAAAACTGGATAGGTATGGGACTATCAATTAAAGAAGACTGTATGAATTGATTGGTCGCCTATACTAACAAGATACATTTTCTTTTGCAGCCCATCACTAAAGAACTCAGCAAGCGTGCTTCACTTGGAGAAATTTTGGGATGGGTGACCTCTAGGAAGTTTACCCAGAGCGTGTAAGTGAGGACAAAGCATGCTAAGAAGACCTGTGTTGGTTTGTGGAATGTTAAAACTGGGTTTTCAAGAACATGAAAGTTTTAGAGGACTTCTTGAGCTTTCCAAAACATCTTTATTTAACTCAATCTGATTTCTGGAGAGAGATAGAGAATTTCCATTACAATACTTTTTACAAATGTGCTCAAATGAACTTAAGAACTATTCTATTTGTTCCCAAATTCTTTCAATTTATTCAGCTAAAAGCTCCAAGAAAAAAGTTGGCAGCCTTATTCTTGACATTTTGCACTCAATTCAAAGCTCCTATATACAAAAATCATACTCAAAGAGATAGGTTAAATGCAATAGGTGTTAGCTCCAGAACCCTTTCTGAAAGCTTTAATGAAATATGTTTTGAGTGACAACAAGGCCAATTTAAAGAAGATGTTCTTAAAGAATGACTAAGTGCTACTTGAGTTTCTTGTGTTAGCAAACAGGATCTATCATTAGCATAACAAGGCATGTTTAAGCGAGAATAATTTCACTTTACATGTGCAAATATGCTTTATCTCATTTTGGAGATATGAACAAAAGGAAAGTGATAATTATGTCCAAATATGAGATTAAAATGCCTAACGATTTGAAGAAAATTAACTAGTACAAGAAACTAAGTTTTGGGACATTAGAAAGTACACCTAAGTAAATATATCTATCAATCATTGAAGCCAAAGTGTTCTACTATTTTCAATCATCACTCTCGTAATGTTTAGTTCATTAACAAGCTCTGAAAAGAGGAAGACCTAAGAATTATCAAGAAATTGATTTCACACTTTAGAAAGCTCACTTCACGGAGCGCGAACGTTATGAAAAAGAGGGAAATTTGAAATTTTGAAATTCAAATTTGAAATTGAAAAGTCAAAACCATGACGATTCAGCGTGTCATCTCTCTGGCATTGTGGTCAACTACTCCAAGCTTCTAGAAGAAAGAGTTTAGAAACTACATTTCAGAAAGTAAGAGTAGTTTATGAAGGGACATCAGAAACCTTAAACTTACAACGGCATCTACAAAAGCTCTCTACAAAAGGCTACTCTTCTAGACTTTTCTTCCAAGACATAAATGAATGATCAACACGTGTCACTTGGAGATCTGATCAATGGCAACAAGTCACAAGAAAGACCATCTATAAATAAAGATATTGTGCTCTGTAACATCCTCCCAAGTGCAATGTCATCCTTAATTCATGACATTATGCTTAGGAGTTGCTACTTATAGATTAGCGAACCTTTCTTAATTATCTAGCAAGATCGGCAATGTGAAGTAACTAGTACTGATTTTGTTAAAATATATATAACATAGGAACAAACATTTATTGAATACCTAGCTAAGTACAGAGGAAGCTCTTCTAAGAGCTTTAATACAATACGTTCTTTATTTCATTTACATACATATAATTTCCAACTAAGTACAACATAATAAAAACACTAACTATACACTACTGCAACCCGATTCCTTGTGGTGTGGGGCCCGTAGTTTTCTGGATCAACCTAGAGACTACATGGGAACACAAACACATAGTGGTGAGAATTATAACATTCTCAGGAGGCATCCCCAAACATACACTAAAAAAATCCATGTCATCATTTCCGTCCCAACCACTTCGGTTTATTAAGAAAATGTGAGTATGCAACATATGTCAATTGCATTTTGAGGTTCAAAAGCCTTTTTAGAAGTGGATTCCTTTTAGCATTCACTCACATAATGCACATAAATCATGAAGGCCAAATACATAATAAGTAACTCTAATCAAGAGGTTACATACGATATGATTATGCATATGTCAATGGAGTGAAATTATCTCAAAGTAACCTAGTTTCGCTTATGGCCAGAAATCAAATTAGTACATTTTTCTTTCTTCGTTGACATAAGAAAGACTTAGTTTATATCAAACAGGATTTGCCGTGGACAACTCCACAATAGATAATTTATACCAAATGGTATTTATAGTGAATCACACCACATAAAGGAAATAACGCTTACGAGGACTAAGCTCATTCCTATATGTGATCATCAGACTTCAATTTTTCCATTTCCGAATCACACACAAATCTATTCCTAGCTGATACGTCTACCGACTCAAAATATTTGGGAAGTTCCTTTTTCTATTTACTTCCCCTCATTCAACCTAAGTCTTGTTTCGTTTTGTCCATATGTCAGAACATGCACAATTTAAGTTTATACATTCTCTTTCCTTTTCTAAATGCATGCATAAAGCACATATAGGCATTTCATTCACAATGAAATTTCAATCATGCCTCATAAATCGCTCATCACTCCCTTTAGCATGCATTTATATGTCACAAGTCACATGGTCAGATATGTAACATCAAGTATTCATGTCATACTAGAACCAAAATGTCATTGCTTCATCAATTCAAAACATCATTGCATTTCCAGCATAATGGAAGATTTCACATATTCATAGCATAATTTAGTTGTACATTAGATAATTAATTCAGAAGCTATAAAAATTACCCAAGACACTTCAATGTGTCCACAAGGTTCCCTAAAAATTCCAGGCAAAAAGATTTCTCTAACTATGTTAAAAAAATTAGACAAATTCGGTAGAAGCCACTTAAACTGAAGCTTAGAGCCCAAAATTCATAATTTTCAACCCTAGCAAATGATTGAATCAACACAAAAGGAAAATCACATTACACTTCAAGATGTTATCAACACTATGTAAAAATTTCACATGATTATTCAATCATTTGGTATGGTAATAAAATTAGCAAAGTTTATAGCTTCAGTTCCAATACTCAGGTAGCACATAGTTCACTTCGGTTTCTGATTTTTTTAAAGCATTATAAGTCCAAATCGGAGCCTAAGAAAATTTTTAAAACTAACCTAGGATGTTAGCTTCAACATATATTTTTTCTAGTACATGAAAATACCCACAATTCTCTTAGAAAATTCGTGATCAGTGGCTGTATGTAAAAACCAGAATCCAGCAAAGGTTCAAAATCTCTTTTCACAAAATGACTTCTAATCTCATCCAAACACTCCAGAAAAATTAGCACATCAATATCAATGTATTGTCAACCACTACAATAAAAAATTTCATATCTAACTCAATCAAAAATCATCAGAATAGATTTGAAAAGAAAAGGCAAAGAAAACCCCACTTTTAGTGATCTAATGAATCCATGGTTCCAAAGTCCTCCAAGATAGCTTTCTTCCACTCCAAAGCTCCCCAAATCAACTTCAACCCCTTCCTAACTCAGTGAGAGTGAGGTAGCAAGGTTAGTTTTGGTGAGGACTAGAGATTTCAATCGGTTAGATTTGTAGGGATTAAGGTGTAGATCAAGTTTAGTGAAGGAATTTTGGAGCTTTAACAACTCTAGGTTTGTGTTTTTGGGATTAGAACTCAAGATGGAGCTCTTGAAGATGAAAATGGTGGCTGCTCTTCTTTTCCTCTTGCTGGCCGAAATTGGTTTGGCTTGGTGGAGAAGATATGAGCTTGTATATATCTTGTATTTAATGCATGAATATCATACTATATACTTAGATAATTCTTAATCTAAGAAAGTAAAATGGATGGCTAGGATTTAATCTTAGATTCCAAGATTAAATCTTGGCCTTCCACATGTCCTAAGTGGATAAACATTATCCATTTGTGGTGATTAAATTGTCTTCGGTGTTAGAAACTCGTACCTTGAAATTTCACCGAACGGGTAAACGCCGTACTCATTAAACCGATATTACTCGAAAATTAATTCTAACTATAAAACTTTCATGTCCACCTATTTCTAACCTTATTCCCATGTTTTCCTAATTTCGGGCACCTCTCGGGCTGAATCTAGGGTTTAAACGTCCTAGCAAGCCGTGCGACTCGCAAGATTACTATTCACCCTAGCTGGGAATTTTTTTTTTACAGTCTCCTGGGCCATCCTCATCATTGCTCAACTATCAAATTTTTGAAATTATGACTAATAAAGCTCAAATTAATTTTTAAATAATTTTTAAGTGTGTTACATGCTCAAACGAAACATAGATAGATGTACACAAGAGTGGAAACCCTGAAAATCTCTCTTCACATCTTCATCACATCATGTAATTAGATTCCTTACTCATAAAAATTCTTCTTTCTATGATTCTAAAATAGTTATATTTTCTTCCTAGGAAGAAATACTAGAAAGAAGTCATTCAAGTTATCCAAGGTTAATTCATGTATATTTTAAGGAAACTTGAGTGTAGGTTAGTTTGAGTGGCAACCCAAACACAAAACTTTTGTATCCTCGATCTAGTAGTGATCGTGTGAGTTAGCTTGGAGAGGCTAATGTAAAACTACTTGCAACATGACAATAAGATATTCTTACTAGTCATGATTTAGCTTGGAGACTAGTCAAAGACTACTTTTAACGGACAGGAAAAATTGTTTACTTGTCATGGTTTCATCTTAGAAAGACTGGTAATAACTACTCAGCTTTAGCTTGGAGAGGCTGGTGAATAACTATTCAGGTTGTGATAGTAAAGATTGTTTACTAGTCAGGTTTTCAGCTTGAAGAGATTCACGAATAACTATTTAGTTCAGCTGGAGAGGCTAGTGAATAACTACTCAGTTTGTACAGGTAAGGGTTGTCTACTAGTCAAAGTGAAAGCTTGGGAAGGCTAATGTAAACATTATCCTGTTTTTCTTTCTAAATTGAGAAAGATATTTAATGAAACCTCAACAAGTATTGAGTCCTATTAGAAGGTTTGACAAAAAGTATAAAAATATCTATGTCATATATTCTTCTCCTTAATTTTTTTTATTCCTACTACTATGTGTTGTTATTCAATATCCACTAAAAATCCTTTTGCTATTCTGAAATAGAGATGTTATGCTTGAAAAAGTAACTTATTGATACATCTAACCTTGTTTCCGCTACACTTCAAGCTTAACGCTTGATAGTACTTTTATTTTTAAGTTTTAGTATCAAAAAGAAGAAAAATGAAGCAAATCATGATTCAAGCCCCCTTTTTGTGTAGTTTTCTACCTACAAGTGGTATCAAAGCAAGGCCTCTAAAGGGTTGAGGAATCCAACGTTTGTAGAGGACAAAGATCCAATGGATAGAATGTCACAGTATATTCATATTGCAGAAGATTACTCCATCATCTGTCACTAACCGTTCTCTCTGATGAGGCTTAAGGATCTGATAAAAGTTGTTTACTCCTTCCATTATCAAAAAATCTAAGATTGAAAATGGAGATAAGATCTCTGTGCTCTTAAGAAATGCCAAAAGTATAAGGAGGCAAAGCCAAGGAAGGAAAAGACATCAATCTCAAAAAAGAGAAAAAGGGGCAAAGAATACCATGAAAGAGCAACCTATCAACTATGAAGGGCTTGTTGGGTATCTGGAGTATCTCTGAAAATGAAAAAGAATAGGTCAGAAAGTCATGATAAGCTAGAAGATGTCACAAAGGGTATATGGTTCAACATAAGTTTGTAAGGTAAGAGTCCTGAACTCAATCGGTCATATTACTTAATACTTGCTTTGTATGATGAGTTGCTAGAAGATTCTCAAGCTCATTCTTCTAACTATCTGAACCTTAAAGGAAACTCAAGAAGGCTGCCTTGAAACTTGAGAAGATCAAGCTGAAGCTGAAAAGCTTAAGCTTAAGAAAGAAAAATTGCAAGAGGTTTTTTTTTCTATTCTCAAGTTCTATGCCTTAGAAACTGAAGTCTCCAAAAGAAATGTGAAAGATGTCAAAAAGTTTTTTTCTAAATTTGAGAGGGCTTCATGGTTTATGATATCTGCCTAGAACATATGATAAATGGTTCAAAAATGTTGTATTTATGCTGAAGGTTTAAGCCATTTTTTTTAGAGAACAAGTTTGGGATATGAAGAGGAAATAGAAGAATACCTACCTGACAAATAGTTCTTGACAAATAGAAGAGAAAGGTCTGAAGGTCTAGCGTACTTTTTTAAAGCTTATCTCTAAGATTTATAATCTTTGTTTCTTGAACAGAAGGAATACCTACCTGACAAATAGTTCTTGAGAAAGAAATCCGTTAAAAGGATGGGAAATCTCTTCCTCGAAAGCTAACCAAAAAGACCTAAGAAAGTTGGGTATCAAAACCAAAACTGATCTTTTTGTAGGTGTGTCAGAAAAGGTCCATTGGTTGGAGTGCCAAAGAATAAGCGGACAGTGACTACTCTAAATACCCGTCTTGAATTAGGAAGTGAATCAGAAGATCGAAGCCTAAGAACTTTAAATGATTCAAGCTAGATGATGAATAAAGGACTTTGCTGATGATTTCAAAAGAACTAGAAGAAAGTCCTAAGAAAATGAGTCTCAAGGAAGTTCCAAAAAGCAATAAAAGCCAAACCTTTAGAAAGTAAGCACTAGAACATCAACTCTTCATAAAGCATGCTCAAAACTCCAAAGCAATTAGAAAGTAGCATTTCCTGAACACGAAGATGAGCAATCTGAAGATGAAAGAGAACTGAGGAATCTCAATGATCCAAAACTAAAAAGGAGTTTTTTAAAGAAAGTTTCTCAAAACAAAGTTTATGAAGACATTTCCAAGGATGTGAAAATTAGGTCATTCCTTAGAAATTTGCAAACTATGCTTTCATCTCCACCATCAAACCTAAAGGCATTAAAGAAGCTTTGAGTGATCAAAGTTAGGTCGATGCTATGCAAAAAGAGCTTACCAAGATCGAGAAAGGCAAAGTCTGAATAACTAGTTGCAAAAGAAAACATCATCAGTACAAAAGAAATATTCAAGAACAAGCTCGATGAAGCTAACACCATCACATGGAACAAAGCAAGGTTGGTTACAAAAGGATACAATCAACAAGGGAAAATGATTATAATGAAACCTTTGCACCAGTATCTAGGCTTGAAGCCATTAGAATACAACTTGCTTTTGCCGCCTTCAAAGGATTCATTCTCTACCATATGGATGCTCCTCGTGCTTGGTATGATGACTGAGTACCTTCCTGCTGAAAAATGGGTTCAAGAGAGGTTATTGTGATGCTGACTTCGCTGGAGATAGAGTTGAAAGAAAAAGCACCAGTGGTTGGTGGTGTTTCTTTGAAAAAGCCTGATCACATGGTCATGCAAAAAGTAGAATACAATTGCTCTCTCTACT
Source organism: Dalbergia oliveri (assembly GCA_030441495.1). Taxonomy (NCBI): domain Eukaryota; kingdom Viridiplantae; phylum Streptophyta; class Magnoliopsida; order Fabales; family Fabaceae; genus Dalbergia; species Dalbergia oliveri. The sequence continues at coordinate 1,611,739 of JAMLFY010000021.1, forward strand.
ATTGAGGTTGAATATATAGCGCTACAAATTGTTGCACCCAATGCTAGATAAGGAACCAGCTAGAAGATTATCACTTGAGGATATTCCAAAATTCCTATCTCCTGTGATAATACTAGTGTTATTAATCTTGTTAAAAATCTTATCCAACACTCTAGATCCAAGCACATTGATGTTATGCATCATCTTATCTGTGATCATGTTCAAAGAGGAGATGTTGAGTTAATGTTTGTTAATCCAAAGACCAAGTGTTAGATATATTCACAAAGCCATTAGCTGAAGATCGGTTCTATGTTTTGAAAAAGCTTTTAAACTTATGTTTTTGTAAAATCTACATAAGCATTCATGCACGAAATCTCTGGGCATCCTCCCTCATAAGCTCAAACTGAAGATCTAGCAAAGTCATCAATTTACAAGTTCAGAAGACATCAATTTGCAAGAACTATCACTTAGTTGGAAAATCAAAGGCCAACCTACAAGTTCAGTTAATCATTTGGTATATCAAAAAGTTAGGATTGCATGATTACATATGAAATATGTAATACGCCAATTTTCATTTGGTCTTAATTGTGTGATTAATTAAGATCAGCTAGGTCAAATTAAGAGTTGATTACCTTAACTGATTAATTCCTGGATAATTAGTCTTTCCTGATTAGTTCTAGCCTCTTAATAATTTATTAAAATACATGATTATGTTAATTGCTATCTCTAATTATTTTAAAGTTTAAGATTAGCGCTTTTATATATGACATTACTAATTTTGATATGATATATGAGTATAGCATTTTTATTCAATTATATAATTATTGTAAAATAAATTTAGGCGCTAACTTTATTTTCATTACTTTATTACACAACACAACTTTTTTTTTAGTTTGTGATTTAATGGAGATGTGTTTTGGATGACAATGAAAGACAAAACAACTTTCTGGTTAATCTTGAATCAAAATGATAATGTGAGAACTTAATAAGAATAGGGAAAAATCTAAGAAAAACATTCAAATGTTTCTTTTCTTTGTCTTTTTTTTTATGTGTTCGTTCCTGTATAACTCCTTGGAAGCTACTTAAGGATTGGGAAAGAATTTCTCCATTTTAGTAGCCCATAAAATGTTTGAAAAGCCACGTTTCTAGAAGCTTGGTCTTCCTTGTGTGTACATTTTGGCCATCAAGCCTTGTGAACATATTTATATGTATATGTATATGTATATAAAGATAATTAAAGTTAGAAGAAGTTTTAATGTATGAGTTTCTTGAAAATGTGGGTGCAGCCTTGGCATATTAGAAGGATTTGAGAGTTTCCTGAAGCTAGTTTTATAAAAAAATTTCCCCATCCCTGCATTCCCCATCACTACAACAATGGGCACTATGCCAAGACACTAAACTAAGGATAATGGACGGACTGAAGCATATGACTCTCCTACAAAGCATAGGACAAATTATAAACTTCCAAAAACAAGTTTAGAGGAGCATGAGTACTTGAGGAGACTAAAAACCCGTAGTGAAGGGACTAACCTTACATCCCTCTACATCATCTATCACTGAAGGAAAATCAAAATCCTTAACCTCTACCCTCTCACTACGCTTCGATTACCACCTTCATCCTCAAGGAAAAAGGACAACAAGTGGTAATATTTTTACTTCCTTGTTTCATTTTCCACATTCATTTTTATTACACACACAATGTAACCATCAACAATCCATCTCAGTTAACACAAATCTTACCAAAAATATCCTTAATCCAGAATTAAGAAATCAGCAACATCCCTATCAAGAGATAAACCAAACAAACTTAGTTTCAATTCAAACACAAACAAAAATAAGCCAGAAATAAAAGTCCAGAAATAATTATTCTCAGCCAAATTTAGTCCAAACAATCCATGTACAAATAATACAAAACTCCATTAAACCAAACTGAAAACTCAAAGAGAAGAAAAAGAAACCGTAAGGCCAACCACCATACCTAAAGCCCAACAGTCATGAACCACCACCAGCCACCCTCCCCTTTGCTTGCACTCCCCGAACTCCCTAGGACCACAACCCTTGCTCCGCTTCAACCTGGGATAACTTGCTTTCCCCTCACACAGCCATGCCACCTGCGCACCGCTACACTGGCACCTCCCTCCAGACCGCGCCCTCCTCGCTGCCACCATCGGCGCATAAATCGTGGCAAATCAGCCCAACCACATCGCGCTTTTAGTCGCGCAAGGCCCAATCACATCGTGCCTCGCCTGCCGCACCTTTGGCTTCCTTGATCTCCCCCATCGCCGCCAATTCCCACCTCCTTGTTGCATGCACTGCGACCCCAGCCCCTGCTCAGCCCACCATTGCACAAGCTCCCCACCCCCTCTGCCAACTGATCGGCCCTGCTACTTGGCCACCGGCCTTCTTCCCAACCGCGAAGCCCTTTCCCTTTCTCAGCTTCTGAACTTTCACTTCCTCTCTCATGCATTCCCTCTCTAACTCTTGGCCTTTCTTTCTCTCTCTTTTAATGGGTGTAGGTGAGTATGTGTGTTTGTGACTATGTGTGTGAGAGAAAAAGAGAGAGTGTTGTGCGCGTGTGTGAAAGAAAGAGTACCGTGTATGAGTAGGTTAGTTTATGGGTGAGTGTATGTGTGGTATGACCGTGTGAGAGAAGAGAGTTTGTTTCGTACATGTGTGTGCGCGTGTAAGAGAGGTTAGCGTGTGGTGTGAGTGTGAGTGTGAGAGAGAATTTTAGTTTTACTTTTTGTGGGTATGTCATCTCCTAACCCATACTCTCTTTGTTCCAACCTAATAATAATAATAAAAATAAAATAAAATGAAGTCCCTAACATTCCTACTTAGCTTTTAAACCGACTAATATTCTTTATGTCATCTAGGTTCATTTAGTCATAATTTCATTCTATTCTTTTTATTTATGCCAAGAATATCATGCTGAATTTCATTTTGTTTGAATTGTTTTGTGTTATTTTCAGAAATGCTCTTTTGGGCCTCTATTTAATTTTGTTTAGGCTTCATTCGGGCTATTTAGTTTTACATTGGCGAGGAGTGTACTATATTGCTTTGGAATTTTGGGTTATTGTGTGATCTTTTTAGAAATTTTTAGCAATCATTCTAATTTATTCGAGTGAGATTAAATAATTTAATTTAGAATGATCTATTTATATATCTCATATTTTAGTGACCTTTGTGTTAAAGGCCTTCAAATATGCATACATACATATATATATATATATATATATAAAGGGAAAAGAGAATCGTAGTTAGGGCCTTGATTTGCTTTTAATTTTTAATCATTTTATTTGTTCATATCCATTATTTAATTAATAGTTTTGTCTTTAAATTAATTATGTCAGCTCATGATGGAAATTAGTGCTAACTTGGGTTTTATGTGCCTTGTTACAAATTCTCTTCTTCATAAATAAAAATTGTCAGCTCACAAAATCATTTTCTAAAGAACGACGTGGCTTTAAGTTTCTTATTGCACCAGGGGATACGTTGGCGTAGCTAACAGCTATCAAGCCAAAAATTAATTTTTCCTAAAATTTTATTCTCCTTTTTCTTTATTATTATTATTATTTTCAACTTTTTCTTAATTCTTTATTTTGTACATAAAATGTTAATTCATAATTTATGATGATGGCTATGATTATATGCTCATGTTTGTATATCTGAATAACATGCTTAAGGATATATGCAAAGAATGTGATGCACACTCATGTGATTATGACTAAGTATGGAGATGCATGATTTATGTGTTTCATGAGCATGAAATGTTAAATGATATGTTATGATTATATATTCATATATTGCATCTCTTAATAATATGCTAAGATTAACAGGTGACATAAGACACATGGAAATGATTCTCTAGACTCCAAGAATTAATGGTTATAAACTGTTTATGTTTCTTGTGATGACTGTAACTGGCCAATCCTTGCTAATGGGCATATTACGTCTTAGTGGTTTGTGTTTGTGTGAGTCATGGAACGGTTAATACTCGTGCTACCTATATGTACATATATGATGGTGTGATCGTGTTCATAAGGCTGTCATGCTTATATTTTGTATATGCTTATGAAGAGTTTTATTTTCCCTTTTTGTTATGATAGGTGAGTACGGGTCTCAATTATATGTGTGGCTCATATTTTGTTTTAAATAGTTCAAAAAAAAATTTACTCTAATTTTACGAAAGTATTTCCAAATCAAAAGATAAGAATTTGAAACCAAAAGTAATAACTAATAATTAACTTGAATACGTCCTAGCGTGTTAGGTTAAATATTAGGATGTTACAAAATATGGCTATTAGAAAATGAGAAAAGGGTCAAAAATAAGAGATCAAGGTCACATGAAGTCCAGAATATGATGATGAATGTATGGTAGAAAAAAAAATTGTGAGACTCGATGGATAGAAAGAAAATAGTGAAGTGCAGAAAGAAAGCCCTTCAGAAAGTGCTCTCAACAATTAAAAATCACTATTTATGAATAATGATGAAAAAGGATAATTCCCACTTTTCTAAGCTTCTCTCTCCCACATTGCTTCACTTTTTAGTCACGTCCCATCTCTCTTAAATAACCTCCCAATGGTTTATACATGTCACTCTTTACCCATCATCTTCCACTACATACTTCATCAATCGATTCGTATTCCCTCACTCTCAAACCTTTTTTTGAAACTACTCATCATCTTCTCAAACTCTCATCCTACAACCTAAACCACCCTTTTTCCCTCACAAACTCCTTCCATTCCTTACCTTTTAACATCTTCAAGATTCAATCTTTCTTCTTCTACCTCATACTCAAACTTCTCTATAATGGCTGAAAAGAAAAATTGCGACCAATTTGCCGAAGAGAGAGTTTCTTTTCACATGTATGATGATCCACAAATGCAAGATCACTATGAAAAGCACTTCGCATCAAGAAAAATGGCATTAGGAAAGTCTTAACGAAAGGATCTTCGTGAAGAAATAACTATTCTTGATGAAGTATTTCCATTTCAAAATGGGAAAAATATCTAGAGATAAATGAACAAGTCTCTCAGACTTGGTTACTGCCTTCTACTACCACCTGAAGGAAACTCAGCTTCTTCCTTAAAGTCTATAATCAGATATTGTGCTATCAAGATCATTCCTTCAGGGCTCTCTAAAATTATTAAGGCACCAAATGCTAGATTTGTCTCCAGCTCCACCAAATTAGGCTCACTCCAAGAAATAAATGAAAGTGATATGTCCAGGTATCTCACTGATTCTATTCTTCACAAGCCGAATGAAATCACTACTACCATGCTAAGAACTAGGGCTAGGAAAGTATATACGATGATACAATTCTCCATTCTACCCCGTCTAGGAAGCACATATGCGCTAGTTGGCATGGATTGCATGCTACTATACTATCTGATGGCAAAAATGAAAGTGAACCTCCAGACTCATCCTAGACTACATGATCAAGCGCCACCTCGAAAGAAAAATAGAGGACAGCAAGTGTCCCATATGGAATGTTGCTTACAAGACTTTTCTAGCACATGAGATTTCCTCTTGTCCCAAAAGGTATAAATTCATGGAAGGAACTTTATTCACGTCTTCCTCCTTTAGAACCTTGAGGAAGAAGCCCACCATCGCAAGATCTAAACCAATAAGGCAGAGTCCCAAAATAAAGGGAGATCAAGCAGAAAAGCCCACAAGGAGACCAAGTCTCTAAAGGAGATGGCCAAAGGAAAGAGAAAATTAATTCTCTTGGAAAGTGAGACTGAGAACTCAGAGGAGGAAGAATCTGATTTACCTTCTAGGTCAAAAAAGAAGGACAAAAATAAAACAAAAGTCTATATCACAAGAAACTCAAATGGCAAACAAACCAGTTAAAGTCATCAGTAGGAAGATGTTTGGCTTAAGTGCAACAGATGCCTATACATGAATCAAGAATCACCATCCTGAAAAAGGAAGTCACAAAATATGAAAAAGCTGGCTATCGAGTTATTTTACCCATTCTAAAGATGAAAAGGAAGAGGCAGAAGAAGAACAACAAGTAGGATCATTCTCATTTGAAGAAGAAAAGCTTGCTTAGTAGTGAAAAGGCTATAGCTGAGTGCTACGATCAAACGTAGACCCATAGTTGAAAAGTCTCTAATGGAGCACATCATTGAAGAGCCAGACAAAGAGGACCATGAACCAGATACTACTATAATCCTAATGGTGCCTCAACCTCTCCCTTCATTCACATCATTCAGATAGAAGAAGAAGGATAGAACATCAAAAGCTGGTGCTCTTCTTAGTGAAGAAGCCCGCTTCTGCCTCGCTCATATGCTTGAAGGCCTGCTCTTATCCCTGAGCCTACTTCTCTCCTTCCACCTTTGATTCTCTCATGCCATCCTCTCTACCTCACACTGATACACATGCTGAAACACAAGCTAAATTGCTTAAGTCTGGGGAAACAATATCCAAGACATTCCTAAACCTCTTTAAACCGCTCCAACATCTATCAACTTACCGCCTATCCTCAACCGAGTTTCTTGCAAGCTCTCAGTTCCATCAGATCATCCTGCGGCATCTAAGAGAGATAGACTCTAGACAAGATAGGCTTGAGGCAACTATTATAGAGCATGGCACCAAGCTCAGGAAAATGAAGAACTATAGCTTCAAATCATTCAGACCAATAGGCAATCCTACAAGAGCTAAGGCGTTGTGGTTGAAGATAGTGTTTCTAATTCCTAGCACACCTCCTTTCTTTTTGCTAATGACAAAGGGGGGAGAAGGAAGAGAGAAGAAAATCGAGTGATATGGAATTAAGGGGAGCTCAGAGATTTTTTTTTTTTAGCATGCATATTCTTTTATTTTATACAATTTTTTTTGTTCAAAACTCATGCTTATGTTATCCGCTTAGCTTTGATACATATTGTCTTAAGCTTTGTTTATTTTAAGCCTTGTTCATATCGATGCCTACTTATACTTAGCTAATCATATATCATGCTGGTAGATGTTTGCTTTTTATCTCTTATGTGTGTGCTTTGATTTGTTTATTCATTAGCATGCTATGATATTTAACTCACATATGTATTTGCAATTAGCTTTGAAAAGTATCTTTTATAGCATAAAATCTTTCTTTTGTTGCTTTGATATTCATATCTATCTAATGTGCTTTGATATGTATGATATGCTTACAATGTTGTTTCTATAAAACACATTCTTTCTAACACACTTATGAGAAGTTCTCAAAAGTTGTATAACTTGATCAAAATACAATTGTGTATAGTTTCTGATGGTTGTCAAAACTTGTTCGTACACGATTTAAAACAACTAAGATCAGTTCATGAGCCTTAGAACTCTCTTCGAATGTGTTACGCTTATATGTCATATTATGTGTTATATTTTGTTTCATATGTATCAGTGAGTGTGTTTTCATAAAAAACATGAGCATATGGTTCTTGTTTTGCTTTATAAAAATTGTTTTCATTCCATGTTCTATACCTATGAGAAGAGTTTATTAAACTCTTAATATATGCTCAATATTGCTCTTGCTCTAATATATTAGGGATTAATCCCTATTGAGCTTCAAAAACCTAATACATACTATTTCTTCTTAAGGTTTCTTTGGGCATCAGAAACTTTATGAGTATTTTTTGTTTTGATTGCTCAAAATGCCCTAGTACATCTCTTATATATAAATACAACATGAGCATCTATTTTTGAAAAATAAGTTTGGATAAAGAAGTGCTGAATAAAAGGATTGATCAAGAGAAAATATCACAAGTATTACTTGTTAGTTATTCAAGCACGTAAATCTTCAGAAAGTTTTTTTTCTAATTGAAAATCAAGTTGTTTGAGCTTAAACGATAATTCCTTTGATACACTACTCTGATAACTTTTAGAGAGTATTCTATGTTGGTTCAAAACTTTATGAAAAATAGCAATAGCTATGATTTAAGTCATTCAAGACTAACATTTTTATCACGCATTAAGAAAAAACTTCCTAAAAAATCACTTTCTATGATAAGTTGAAAGAATTTTAATTATCACACTATACTTTCAGTAGTAATTCTTTCAATTTCTCTTCAAAAGATTTTCCTTAAATTGGTTTGTCATCATCAAAAAGGGGAGATTGTTAGCTCTAGAACCCTTCTGAAAACTTTAATGAAATATGTTTTGAGTAACAACAAAGCCAATTTAAAGAAAATGTTCTTGAAGAATGACTAGTGGCTACTTGAGTTTCTTATGTTAGCAAACATAATCTATCGTCAACATAACAAGGCTTGTTTGAGCAAGAATAATTTCACTTTACATGTGCAAACATGCTTTATCTCATTTTAGGAGATATGAACTAAATGAAAGTGATAATTATGTCCAAATACGAGCTTAAAATGCCTAACGATTTAAAGAAAAGCAACCAATACAAGAAACTATGTTTTGGGATTTCAAAAAGTACACATGAAGTAAAGATATCTATCAATCACTGAAGCCAAAGTGTTCTACTATCTTCAATCATCACTCTCATATATTTAGTTCATCAACGAGCTCTGATTGAAGATAAGAAGATGCAAGAATTATCAAACTGGTTTTGCACTTCAGAAAACTTACTTCACTGTGGAGCACTAAACGTTATTAGAAAAGGAGGGAATTTGAAATTTTGAAATTTAAATTTGGAATTGAAAATTCAAAACCCAATGATAGAATTAGCATGTCATCTCTTCTACCATCATGGTCAACTACTCCAGCTTCTAGAAGAAAGAGTTAGTAAACCACATTCAGAAAGTAAGAGTACTTTCTGAAGGGACATCACAAACCTCAAACTTACAATAGCTTTTGCAAAAACTCTAACAAACAAATAGGCTACTCTTCTAGACTATTTTTCCAAGACACAAATGGATGATCAACACGTGTCACTTGGAGATTCTGATCAATGGCAATGGTCACAAGAAAGACCATATATAAATGAGATGTTGTGCTCAAACGAAAACATAGATATGCTGAACAAGAGTGGAAACTCTATGAATATCTCTCCTCACATCCTATAAAGTTCATTACATTATGTAATCAGATTCCTTACTTGTAAAAATTCTTCTTTCTATGATTCTAAAATAGTTATATTTTCTTCCTAGGAAGAAATGCTAGAAAGAAGTAATTCAAGTTATCCAAGGTTAATTCATGTATATTTTAGGAAACTTGAGTATAGATTAGTTTGAGTGGCAACCCAAACACAAAACATTTGTATCCTCGATCCAGGAGTGATCAGTGTGAGTTAGCTTGAGAAGACTAATGTAAAACTACTTGCAACGTGATAGTAATGTGTTCTTACTGGTCACGGTTTAGCTTAGAGAGGCTAGTCAAAGACTACTTTCAATGAGATAGTAAAAGTTGTTTACTTGTCATGGTTTCAGCTAGAGAGGCTGGTGAATAACTGGTTTCAACTTGGAGATGCTGGTGAATAACTACTTGGTTAAGGTTGGAGAGGTTGGTGAATAACTAATCAGGTTGACAGTAAGGGTTGTTTCGGTTAAGGTTTCAGCTTTGAAGAGGCTAGTGAATAACTACTTAGTTCAGCTGAAGACTGGTGAATAACTACTCAATTTGTGATAGTAGGGGTTGTCCCCTGGTCACAATGAGAGTTTGGGAAGACTAATGTAAACACTATCCTTTTTCTTTGTCAGATTAAGAAAGATGTTTAATAAAACCTCAACAAGTGTTGAGACCTAGATGTAGGCAAGTTTGGCCAATCCAGGATATAAAATATATATGTCATATCTTCTTCTCCTTAATTTTTTTTATTCCTACTGCTATGTATTGCTATTCAATATCCGCTAAAAGTCCTTTTGCTTCTAAATACGGATGTTATGCTTCAAAAAGTAACTTATTGATATATATAACCTTGTTTCCACTGCACTTCAAGCTTAACGCTTAATAGTACTTTTGTTTTAAGTTTCAGGATCAAAAAGAAGAAAAATGAAGCAAAGCACAATTCAACCCCTTTCTTGTGAGTTTTACCTACAATAGGCTTTAATCCAATATTTATTCTAAAAATCAATACAATAGTCAATGATTCTATCAAATTCATACATTAACCAAAAAGTCAAAATCCTAATTAATTACATCAATAACTCAATTAAACTCATGCAAAAAGCTAAGAAGTGATAGTGGCATAAATGCCCTATCAAACTCCCACACTTAAGCTTTCACATGTCCTCATGTGAAAAATCAACTTAGACCAAGGCATGGATAAGAAAGGATACAAGGACTAGAGGTACAGTTAGCTTTCACACTGATTAAGAGAATTACAACAAGCAAGGCATGAACATGAAAATAGCATACAAAGTAGAATTCATATATAATGCATGGATCAAGTATAAAAATCCTTTCAAGGTCAGTATTTGCCACTCATTCATTCAAGTGTTTTAGGTTATAATAGACATCAATCACCTGAAATGAAAATGCATTACCATAAGCTTGCTCCAGGTCATTTTCCATTTTGTCATAAACACATACATACTAATCAAGAGTACTTACCTTTGGTTGTAATGAGGCTTAGGTGAAGGTGGATAAATATATAGGAAAATGGGCTAAACCTCAAGTCAAATGAGAGCAAATGCATACACTAATAGCACAAGTGCTTAAAGGTACACTTTATCCATTTTAATCACAATTACAGGCCTTTCATTTCAATGTGGAACGCCTTCAACCAAAATTTGTTCATATTTTTTTTTCAATCAACCTTGCATTTTTTCTCTCTTTTTTTATTTTTTTAGTGTGTCACTTGCTAAATTTTGGGTGCACATTGTTCCTCCCCATACTTTTTGGTGTATGTTGTAACGCCCCAATTTTATTGTAATCTTTACTGTCATTAGAAATTACCAAATTACCATAGGTAAATATTATATAAAATTTGAGACCAAACAATTCTCAATAAAGGAATATAACGTTAGAAGAGAAGTTAGGAGCAATTCGTACAAGCATTGCAAACCCGATTTTCTGTATGTGTAAAATGACCAAAATGCCCTGAGGTTATTTTACTAGAAATGAGGATCGTGGGCCCCACCCGTCCTCAAGGGGATGTTTTGAGGATAATAAAGGATTGTTTGTGCTATGTGTGTTAATAGAGAGAGAATCTCAATTTTGAGTTTGGACGCACAAATGACCAAACGCCCGCCGCGTTTTAACTCAATTTGCGTGCCGAGTAGAACCTCACTAAAATATTTTAAAAGGTGTTTTTAAGTTATGAATGACCCTTGGTTAAGATGGTCAGGGCAATTTGGGTAAATTACCGTTTTGCTCCTGTTGTGAGTTTTGCAAATTTTGAGATTTTCGATTTGTCTAACGAAACCTAAACAATATTAGGCTCAAATTAAAGCTTATTAAATTCTAATTACTAATCTAGAGTCAAAATTATTTATTTAGATTGATTAGAACCTAAAATTGCTTAAAACACCCAAATTGCTTAGTAATTCACTTAAGCCCTTAACCGTAAATTCTCTAAATTGCATGAATACCTTGCCTACACCTAAATAATACATGGAACACACAAAATCCTCTTCCACAAGGCTGTAATGGCTGAAATTATTGAGTAATAAGTCAGAAAATTATTACACAAAAATCCAAAGAATGAAAACAAAGAATCATGAAAACATGGAAACATGATTCCATGTTTTAAGCCACCAAACAAAATGATTTTTCTTCCTTATTTTTTTCTCTAATTTTTGGTCAGATTTCCTTCCTTCCTTTGTCCATTTATGAGCTGCAAAATCTCTATAAATAGGCATGCTTGAAGATAGTTTAGATGCTTAGTTCATAACTTACACAAATTCTAGTCTTAGAGCACCAAAAGCTTTCTTTCTTTCTTTCTCTTGGCCAAATTTTCCCTTCAGCTTTTCAAGGATATTTTGCTTCATTTCACTCAAGGAAACCAAGTTCTCTTCCTTTCTTTCAAATCAAATTAGGTAGGGAGGTGTTTCTAAGTTCATTTTATGCTAAGACAAGTTATGTTTCTAGCTCAAAAATGATGTTTTCATGAGCTTTCTTTTAAGTTTTCATTTTCAGTTTCTTCTTCTTTCTTTTTAAAGTATTTCGGCCATATGGCCTAGCTTATGATGAGACCATGGTTTGATGATGAGATTCTTGAGTGTTGGTTGCAAAGCTTTCACAAGTTAGATCTCTAAAACTTGAAGGTTTCACTAGTTTCCAAAGCTTCTAAAATTTCAGTTTTTCTTTCCTTATTTTCCTTTCATGGTTTCGGCCAAATGGCCTAGGAAGGAATGAAATGATGGCTTGATGATGAGGACCTTGAATATGGGTTGTAAATCCATCACAAGTTAGGCCTCTAAAGCTTGAACATTCCATTTAATGCAAAACTTTAAAGAATAATGTTTTTATCTTGAGGTTTGAATATGAAATATGTATTTTTTACTTTGTCTTGCTAAGATACATATATTGGGTTGAAATCATAATTTTCTTAAAGTCTTGAAGGAGCTCTAGTAAAGAGATCAAGTGAACTTGCATCCATGTTTAAGTTTATGCCTTGCATAACCATATTTATTTTATGTCATAACTAAATTCTCAAGAATAAATAAATGAACTTGCATATCTCATGTTTAAATTTCAAGCTTGCATTTCATGTTTAAATTTCAAGTTGTCACTTAATCTCTAAAGATAATAAAGAAGTTGCATCTCATGTTTATTTTATGCTCTCACTTTATTTTATAATGGCTAAAAGAATCAATGCATGACATGTTTATTTTATGTCATCACCTAAAAATCCTAGAGCTCAAAGACTTGCCTATGAATCATAAGCGAAGAAATGAGATAATTGGAGTTAAAGAATTTATTCTTTAAGAAGTCTTGAGAATTGGAGCTTAAAAAAAATGTAATTCTCTCTCCCTCACTTGTCCTATGCGGACTACCGCCTCCTTGCTTAAGATTCTCTTCTCCCTCTACTGGTCCTGTTACCGCCGCTCAGTTTCTTGCATCATGTTTATATTACAAGTTCTTGCATCATGTTTAATTTTCAAGTCATCACCTTAAATCTTAAAGATAAAGAAATGGAATTGCATATCATGTTTATAATTCCAAGCTATCACCTTATAAAGATAAGATTAAAATAAGGTTGCATAGCATGGTAATAATTCTAAGATGTCACCTAAATCTCTAAAGCTCAAGACTTGCTCCTTTTATCTTAAGTGAAAGATTTAATTATGAACATTCTTTCAAGTTATAAATCGGTCCCATGGTTAAGTTAGGCCTAAAGTCCTATGACTTCTTTCAAGTTTAACAAAAAGAATTAGTTCTAAAAGAGTTTTAAAACTTTGTAAGAATTTTATGGGAAGCTAGTAATTTTATGTGTACTTAAAATGTGATTTGATGCTTATCAAGAATTTGGTGTCATTGATTGATTCCCTGGTTTGTATGTTATAGTTGCTGTTGCAAACAATGAAAACTTATGCATGAAATAAGGACATATTTTGTTACCTGGAAGAAAGTGTATTCCTGTAAGAGTGCAATTTGGAAAGATTCTGGCTAAGGAAAGATTTGGTATTTAAGCGTGTCCATTGTGACCCACCTCTCTTTCCTGGGAATCTCCAGATGCATGATTATAGTTGATATATATTATTCCAGATAAGACTGTAAATAAGAAAATGTTAGAATTATTATGAATTGCGAGTTGTAACATGCAAAGACTTATTGGTGACTTAAAATTTATAAGAAAATGATCCTTTGGACCCATCAAACTATAGGTGGTGAAAAGGTGATTCTAGCCCCCTAACCTGTTCTCTCAAAAGGGTAGAGTCAGGACTTTAACTTATCAAAAAGGATAAGTATATGCTAGTGACGACTAGTAAGGTATGAGCTCATAACCTAGATTACTCCCAAAAGGGTGGAGTATAGGGTGGCCCAAGGAAAATAATGAGGATGATAAGATTTTAAAGTCACCTAAGGTACTAAAGAAATAAATTATGTGCACCATGTCCATGTGTAGCTATTATGATATTCTTCTGCATAACATACATGAGTTGATGATGAGAAATATGATGTTCTTCTATGCATGTTATATTAATGATGATGATGAGGAATATGATGTAATGATAAAAGAAAAGTTCATTATAAATATGACATGTTAAGATTATGATGCATTATAAGACGCATAATTAAAATTGGTCGAATCTCGGTAAAAGTATTTTTGAACTTAAAATTTAATCTTCGTATGTTCACTATTTTATAATAACCCCAAGATTCCTGGAGACTTTGATGATGACACCGTAGAAGGAGATACCCTACTGAGAATTCTTTAGTAAGATTCTCACTCCCTTTCCTTTATTTCCGTCATTGTCTTCAATTCAGATGGCGACATTCGTCCTGTTCGTTGACACCCTACTTGGGAATTCCACTATGATCCGGTACATCATTCGTATCACTTTGAAGGAAGGTGCTCGATTCATGTTTTATTTACGTAGGTCGTCCATTTGCATCCTGTCCCTAGTTATCGTTTTTCTCCTACTTCTCCCTATGGCGATGAAATGGTTTTCGAACATGCACGTCCACTTGATGAAAGAATGTTACGTTCTTATCCCGCCTCATCTGCTGTCCATGGTTTTCCAGAGTATAATCCACGAACGAGATATTCTGAAACTGATCCTCCAGAGGACCCTCCTACTCATGCTTATTCTGAGAGCTCTCTCATACTCTCCCACGTGTAAGAGAGGGTAGTGAGGAAACAGTTGTTCAGCCGAGGTTAGCAAGAAGATCGTCCATGCGACCCAAGCCTGGTGCATCTCGTGTGCCCCCTTCCAGGAAGCTCGTCAGTATCGGTTTCTTCCCCGTTTCCAAGACAGTGGCCCTAGAGAGTTCTTAAGTAGTCTTAAGAGTGTTATACATCCCAGTTTTAGAGTAGCCTTCCTCAGCTTTTAAGGTTATCTAGTTTAGGGCATGAATTTCCTTATAAATAGTTTCCTATGGTGTGAAGGTGTAAGATATGATGTATGAACTTAACTCACCTTTTGAGTGAGGTTATTGTATATATGTTGTGATGTGCATTATGGATGTTATGTGATGGAGCCAATATGATATATTTAGATTCTTAAATGTCTTATTTTACTACCGCTTAATCGTTTATGTTATGGCGGCTCACGATTTCAATTATGTTAAAAAAAATGGCTCGTAATTTCACTAAGTATTTTCAAAATATGATGAAAGAACCAAAGCAAAGAGTAAAGTCTAGTCATTAATCAAATTCAACCTAGGTGTATTTGGTTAATTACTAGAGTGTTACATATGTCCTCATGCTTTCCCCCATACTTATGCTCAAACACATATAAGAATTTGCACAAATGCTTTCCTAAACCTAAAAGGTTGGTAATTTTCATGTTTTTCACTTTTAGCTAAGGATGTGCTAAAACAAAAGAATGGGCAATAAGGCTCAAAGAGGCTAAACAATGGTAACATGCAAAGGTTGGCTATATGGGCAAGTGGCTAAAAATAAGAAAAATGCCTTAATCATATTCAAGCATGCACACGAAAAATGTATTTTCAAACAAGACTCTAAGCAAGTTCTAGAATACAAATCTAAAGAGGAAACACACATGAACAAATAAGTATGGCACATGATAGTCCAATCAAGAAGCTCAAAATCTCACAGGTAAAAGTGCATGTATTCAATTCAAGCAACACAGTGAATCCACCAAGCATACAATATAAAATAAAGTCAATGCCAAGCAAGTCAATAAGGTGCATGTGGTGTGAGTCTATGCATGTAACCTCCAAGGTGTCAAGGGATGGTGTAAAATGCAAATAAAAAATAAACATGATACAAGAATTAAAACTAAAAATGACAAAAAAAAATAAAAAATAAAATGCAAAAAAATAAAAGAAAGGTAAAGAAAAACCTCACGGAGGTTGTCTTCCACCTAGCACTTTGCTTTAACATCCCTAAGTTGAACGTCAGGACCCTCATGGAGGATGTGCAACTTCAACCCATAGATAAGCCATCTGAGCCACTAAATCCTTGGGCATTTCATAGAGATGCATAAGCTGATACCCATCAATGTCACACTGAATCATCCTGGAATTCTCCAACTCAATTGCACTATCAAGATGCACATGAGTGACCAAGAATGGTTCCTTCCATCTAGACCTTGGTTTTCCAGCCATCAGTTTGATCGGGTTCATGGAAAATCCACTACCCTTCATAGGGCTTCCTTCCCAATATGGGCAGTTCATGAAGCACCTGGCAAACCAATGACGCTCAGGTGGTGTACCTGTATCTAAAATCTTGGAATATTCTAAAATAGTAGGCTTATCACATCCTAGGGAAGAAGAAAAAGTAGGAAAGGGGTTCAGATCCTTACAAAGCAGGTTACCACAAGCATCATCAACTAAAGAATAAATGACATCAATGCCAAACATGGAGTGTTCCTCATAGGGATGTTTCATAGCATCAGATTAGTTAAATTGGACTTTTATGTCCCCACACTCCATGGATAATGTGCCAGTATAAAATCAATCATGGTTCTAGCAGTTTTCAAAAATGATCTACCCAATATTAATGTATGCTGGTTGCATTAATGTCATTTTCCATTTCAAGCACAGAAACTAGTAGGGAATACTAAATAATGTACCAGAACATCTTCCAATACTCCCTTAAGTCTCGTGATGTTCCAGTTGGCCAGCTAAATTTGCAACCTAGTAGGCTTGAGTTCTCCAAAGTGCAAGGACTTGGTAGAGAGATTTAGGCATAACATTAATGCCTACTCCAAGGTCAACTAGGGCTCTCGTGATGTACAAGTTTCCAATGGTACCAGGAGAATGTTCTCGAGTCCTTGCACTTAGTTGGTAGGTTGCTTGGCTTGATAATGGAGGAAGCATTGACCCCCATAGTCACCTTGTCCTCCCCACTGCCCTTGATCTTCCTCCTATTGGTGCACAGATCTTTCAAGAATTTTTCATATTTATGAATTTGCTTCATTTTATCCAACAAGGGAATATTCACTTACACTTTCCAGAAGATTTCAAGTGTGTTCAAATCCAAATCTATTGTAGTGACTTTCTTAGTTGAATTCTCTATGGGAATGGCAGTGGAAGTATGGTCGGATCTCTATAGGCTTCTGTTAAGTGTCCAGTGCTGTTTGAGCATCGTGCTCACCTAAGAAGTGCTCTTCTCCAATCTTCATTTTCATGCTCCTTGAACCCTGGATGCTTTGAGCGTGGATGCTTCTAGAAACATCTTTGAGCCCTATTTTTCTTTTCTGATATTTTTCTATAGGCCTTGTTACCTCTGGCATTTTTGTCTCAGACCTAAGGGTGATTACACAGATATTTTCCCTTGGATTAGGCATGATCTAAAAGGGTAATGGGAGGCCCTGCCTCCACTTTTTTTTAAGTCACTTCCTCTCTCAGCTAGGCATCCTCCTTTCTTATTTTCTTATTTGTTCCATCATCATCTTCATCATCTAGTCATAGTGGGATCTGAGGATGGAGGTGTAGGAATAGCCAATTGCCTCTGATAAGGTGCTGGGTATTTTTGTTGTGTAGGTTAGTCCTATTATTGAGAATTATTTTCCCACTTCAAATTGGGGTGATTCTTCCAGCTGGAGTTATAAGTGTTCCCAAATGGGAACTGGCCTGATTTTTCTAGATGGACTCTCGAAAGGGCTTGTTACTCTACCTAATGGCGAGTTCTCTTGCAATGCTAGGCACATATCAGTGTGATGGTCATTTGAAGTACATATCCCACAAATCTTAGAAACCACGGAATTGCCTGGGCTCACCATTAATTGCTGTATAAGGCTAGAAAGTTACTTGTAAAGTTTAGGTCAATAACGGATTCTATGTTTAGCTTACTTCATGAAAGCCTCTAGTAGTTGTGGCTTGGAACCAAATTGCTGAAAATTGGTAGCCATATTTTCTATCAAAGCACGGACCTTTGCCAGAGTCTTATCCAGGAGTACCCCTCCACTAGTAGCATCTATCATATATCTATTAGCAGCTACCAACCCTTATAAAAGTCCTGAAGGAGGAGTTGCTTCAGAATCTGATGCTTGGGGTAGCTTGCACAAAGGAGCTTAATGAGCTCCCAATATTCATGTAGAGTTTCATCAGTCAAGCAAATTCTAGAGATCTCTTTCTGATAGGAGCAACTCTAAAAGAGGGAAATATCTCTCTACGAAAAGTCTTTTCATTCCAGTCCAATTATTAACAACCCCATTAGGAAGGTTGAAGAACCAATTTTCTACTGCACCCTTGAGAAGGGGAATTCTTTAAGTTTAACATCATTCACCTCCACCTCATTGGGTCTCATGCCAGGACACACCATATGCAGCTTCTTCAAGTGTTTGGTGTGGGTCTTAGGACGTCGTGGAACTTGGGCAAAGCATGAACTACATATCCCTTGAGCTCAAAATCATTGTCAAGCCTAGGGTATGTAATGGCCAAAGGCTGCTAGGTAAAATCAGGAGCAGGAGCTCTAAGTGTCCTATTCCGATCTCCCATATTACCTGTGTTACTGAAATAATAAACAAAGGATCAAAACGCTCAAACGTTCCACTTGTTAATGCTTTGCCAATCTGATTTTTCTTAAAGTTTTCTCAATCTTAAAATCAAGAAGTATCAAATTTCCAACAGATAGGAACGCCTCATACAAGGGAATAGAATTTTTTTTCTTTTTTTTTTTGCAAAATAAGATAAACAGGAGAAAATAAAATAAAAACAGTACATAAATAAAATCTGGAACAAAATAAAATAAAAATAATAAAAATAAACAACTAAATTTTAATACCTTCCTAGCAACGGTGCCAAAATTTGAATGGAGGCTGTCGCCTATCTCCTCAAATTAGAAATTTATTTTAATGTTAAGTTGCACTAAAAATATAGTAAAATGCACAACCAAGGTCATCTCTCAAGAAAGCTTCAATACTTAGTTGGGAAAATTGGGGTTTTAAAGAATAAGATTTAAGCAATTTAAATTAAAAAATAATAGCAACGACATAATAGCAACAATGAAAAAATGAGATCTCTAGGATTGAAAATTAATTATCATTTACTAAACATTAAACCCATTGGTGGCTATTAGTAATAAATTCCTGACAATTCTACTATTGATCGATCAACCTCTAGAATTTGACAAATGCAAATAACTAATAAACGAGATCTCAATTTATTTAGAAATCACATTGATTTAATGAACCAATTGCTATAGCCTAACCACCAATCAAAAGTTAATTCTAATGTTTTCCTTCAAACATAAACCAATAGACCTATCAATGTATGCCCAAAGGGTTTCCCCAAACGATAATCGTCAATTAAGTTATCCCAATAAAGATTATAGCAATCACCACAATAATTATAGGAATAAAACTCAGAACATTAAGAAAACTAATACATTTAATATCAAAAGAGGTCTCAAACATTATCCCAATCCATCCATCTAGAAACCCTTACACTAGTAAAGAAATCTACTATTCCATCTCTGGAGGATTATAGTAATGAAGATAAACGAGAACATGAAAATAATAACAATAATCTTTGCCACAATCTCAAAGACAAAGCACCTTCACTAATGGAATCCCAAAGAGAAAGAAGAATAGAGAGAAGATGTAGAGAGAAGATGGAGAGAAAGAATAATAGCAACTAAAGAGGTTGAAAGTGAGTCAAAAACTAGGTAAACAACCGTGTCAATCATTTAAATATCGCTCTTTAAAATAGGTTAAAGTGGGGCCCAAAAATTGATTAGTTTGTTGTTAAAATGCTATCGCACCATGCTTAGTGCTGAGTAGTGAGCTACGCTAATTAAGATCATTTTTGGTTTCTAAGCGTTCAAGAAATGTCTCACGTATTTGGTCAATTTTGGCCCCTTAAACATATGAATTTGTCCTTGGCATCAGAAATAAAGTTTGTAGCCCTTTGAATAAGATTTCCAATGCCACCAACATCACCTCAATCAGACATCTGTAGCTTTAGATATTGCGAAAATACTAACTGGAGGTCAAGTTGGACAGCATTAGGACATCAACAACCTCTAATCTTGCAACTCGATTTTCATCAAGATGCTCTTAGAACTGGGTTTTGAGTTGAACATGAAAGTTTTAGAGGATTTCTTGAAGAACATCTTTCCTTAAAGAGAGATACAAATTTTCCATTATAATGATTTTTGTAAATGTGCTTAAATGTTCTCAAGAACTCTTTTATTTGCTCCCAAATTCTCCTAAATTGATTATAGTTACAAGCTCCATAAAAAGAGTTTTCAACCTTGTTTTTGATATTTTACACTGAATTCAAAGCTCATGTATACAAAACTCATACTTAGAGACAGGTTAAATGCAATAGGTTCTAATCCAATATTTGTTCTAAAAATCATGCAATAGTCAATGATTTTATCAAATTTACACAGTGAAGAACAAGTTGAAATCCAAATTAATTATATTAATAACTTAATTAAACTTATACAAAAGCTAAGAATTAGAAGCAAGATGAGTAACTTAAATATTCCTTATTAATGGGTTGACTTGTCCCCCGTTTGCCACCCTTAATTAACATAGAAACTGGTCCAGTGATTTATATTGGAAAAGAATGACTACAGCATTCCACATAATGTTTGGAGCACGTCTCTTTAAGTCAACCAGTAACATTGTTTAAATAGTAAAACATTTATAACAAACAAGATTACTTAAATAACCTTGGGTTTTAAACAAACATGTGGAATGCTTTAAATAAAAGGTTATGGAGCTAATAGAACGGACCATCTATTGAGTAATTCATTCTAAAAGTTTTGAAGTCATTCAAGCCTCGTTAAAGGAGTCCCCGAAAGAAAAGCGATTGTGTAATAAAGCAAGTCCTAGATGCTTTGTTCCTATTAAAGTGAGCTTTACAAAGCTTTATATGTCTTGGCACAAAGAAGCTTCCCACGACTCAACCTGAAATGAATAAAAGTAGTTTTCTATCCTTAAATAATTATCTATTTTAAAAATTTATTTTAAATAAAAATAATTATTTATTTTAAAAATTTAAATAATATTAATTATTTTTTATTAATAATATTCCTATTAAATACTATTAATTCATTTGTAAAAAAATTAAAGTATTAAAAAATAATAATTTAATAAATTATTTTTAATTTTTATTAATATTAATATTTTATTAATTATTTTTTTAATTTCAATAGATATTTATAAGAGGATAATTATTTAAAAATGAAGAGAGTACTTTCCTTTCTGTTTGCCCCAAAAATGGGCACAGATGGCATACGATATTAGAAGACTGAAGCATTCTCTGAATTCCTCCAAAAGACAGCGGATGGTGAAGTTACAAAGAAATAGCTGTTTAGAATGTGATCAACATAGCTTCCGACGACGCTATTTTAATGTATGAACGTCCAGAAGAATTTCTGCCGTCAATATTCAAAGTCAATAATTATTCTGGGCCCATACCACGGTTATTTTTCTCCAAAAACTATTGTGTTGATGAAATATCAGTTAGGACTGTATTGTATCTTCTTATAAAATAACACTTTAAATGAAATCGTAAGTTGATAATGAGTTTTAAAACTAAAATGTAACTCAATAAATTGATAGAGTATCCGGTGAGGGTTCCGAGCAATGGCGGTGTACATATATAATCAGGGTCTTATAGTTAGAGATTTAATACTTAGGTGAGCTTCCTTCTAAAAAAAATTAGTTATTATCTATGTAGCATATGTATGAGTATGGTACCCATACCAGATATAAATATGAGTATGGAGTTAAAAATTTCTAAAAACTAAAATACATATACGGTAGAATATATTATATAAAAATATAAAACTATAATCAATAAAATAATTATGTCATAAAATAAATATTTTTTATGATGTTCAGGCAAAAATAGATTAAAAACACAAGATTTGAAGAGATAAAATAGTAGTTTAATTCATTTAATTTTAAAATTTAATATTTTATAAGGATAAATTTATATTTATGTAATATTTACTTATTGTAATTATTCATTAACAAGTACCTAAAATACCTAATAAGTATTAGTACTAGATAAACAATGGGTACAGTAACCATTTTGAAATATCTATACTTCCGATGTCACCACTATCAGGGGGCAGATATTCTGAATAACAAAAAACAAAAAATTGATAGAGAGCAATTTTTGTTTTGTTAAAAAAGAAAAATTTGGATACATTGATCGGTATCTGAGTCCCATGATCAAGAATTGGACTAAATCAGTTCGATCCGAGTGACTGATTGAGTTCCCAGAAATATGTAGGAGATTTTCAGCAATTTTTTGTTTTAATTTTAGTCAAATTTGATAGGACGATACCTATAGTGTATAATTTCAGGCTTTCAACCTGTGACAATTTCTCCGCCTTCCTTTACGAATGAGAGGCAAACAATGATGTCATTAATGAGTGTCATGCCTCTACCGTACGACTGCTCCGTGATTTCCATCCTTCGAGTTGGAACCCCCACGCTGCCCTATATGCAGGCTAGTTCACGCCGCTTGATTCAAATAAGTGAGTTGTTTGTTCCTTTGCGTTTGATTCAGCTTTTAATAATAAAAAAAATTTAACTAAAAAGTTATATTTTATAAAAATTATTTGTATTTTATTTTAAAAGCCAAAAGTTTCTTTTTAAAATTTTTTTATTTAAAAAATCACTTTTTATTAAAAAAAATTAAAACGAATGCACCGGTGATAAAAGAAAAAAAATGTTGCCCCGTTCCCAAATTATCCTTTTAAGGAGTATTCATTGAGCTCATGAAATAAATAAATATATAAATAAAAGTAGTCAGTGAGCTGGTGGGGGTGTAATAGTAAACAGTGTTAGGAACTTAGGAATTAGAATATGTCGTTTTTTTGTGTGTAATTATATGTTAAAAAGCTGTGTCATTTGTACTTAGTCAAAAGTGAGCCGAATTAATAATTGGGGGATGTTTGTGTTGATAGTAGAGAATTCATGTCGGTGAAAGAAAATTCGAGAGAATTGATATGGAAAGTGATAATATTACCGCTCGATTGAAAATTCTTGTGCAAATAATTAATTGGGGATTTTATGAGTATGACTGAAGGGATGGAATCAATCGGTGACAACATTATTACTGACACCCTAGTCCTCTCAATTCTCAATATTAATTGACATGAATTCCCCACTATTAATATATGCTTTCTCCAATAGTTGATGCAACTCATTTTAAAGTGAGTACAACTAACAATTCTGTAGTTTGAAATATGAGGTACAGCCAGGTAGCAACAATGGCGCTTGGTAGAAATTTGAATCCAATATCAAAGATTAACTCTTCTTTAAACTTAGATGGTTAGGTAAAATTACATTAACCAGTTCTATTATATATATCTTTGCTCCATGCTTCTTTATCTGAACGTGAAACTGGTCATCATTTCTTTTAACTCCGAGGGGTTACATTATGAACTAAATAAAATTACTTGAGTTAACTTAGTTGAAAACTTGAATCTAATTAAATTTAAATAAACTCTAGTAAACTCTTTTCAGATAAGCTTAAGCAAACTTTAAACTCTTGAGTTTTCTATTTTAGTCAGAATTTGATATATCAAACAACAAAACATAAAATTTTACAAGAAGCAATTTCAAATATGCCTTCCAAAATTGAAGAATGAAGTCGTGACCTACTTTATTTTGATTTTCAACATCATGAAATCTTAACCTGTTATTTTGTTTTTAATTTAATTTGTATTTATATTTTATGGTTGGTATTTACTTCATTAAATGTTGCTACAAGTAAAACTTTTATGTACCATGGTTTTATCATGAGTTTATCTTATTATAATTATATGTTATAAATATTTTTTAATATTATTTTAAAAATAAATAAACTCTTATAAACTTATACAAGTCAACTTTACAATTCTACATAGACTCCACGAATTGAGGTCCTCTTGTGTATTTTCCGTAAAGTCTGAATATAAATAAGCTTTAGGTGGGTGTGTTTGTTTCAACTTTTTATTTTTATATTTTTTACCAAAAAATGGTTTTTGTTTTAAAATTTTTCATAGAAGCTACCTATATCAACATCTAAACTAAAATTAAAACATAATTGAGATAGCCAGTTAAGACAGTTTTAAGCCATGGTAAAGTACATGTGAGACGCCTTGAAATTGACAGCTAGAAAATGAGATGTACCAGTGTTGCAGGTGTTAATAGTCTTGCAGAAAAAACGATGATATTTAAGTGTGAGTTTTAAGTAGACGTATGAATAAGAAGTGATGGATATAGAAAATTTTAATAATGAGGGCATATGTAATATATGAGTATGATAAAAGTTGAAATGTGTTATATCCTATTATTTTTATCTTATTTATAATTAATGTGGAAACAAATTTTATTAAATAATGGGAGCAAAATTATATACATATATATAATTATTTAAAAAAAATCAGGGGACATGAGCCCACTTCCTTTGCAATGTGGACCTGCCGCTTAATAAGGGCATGTTTCATATAATGGGAGTAAAAATATGGCTAAAAATTTTATAGATAAATTTGTTATGTAAAATTATACATAAAATTTATCTATCAAATTTTTTGACCTTATTTTTATCCATATATAACACACCTAAAACTAATTAATCTCATGTAAAAAAAGAATGGGAGTAAAAATATTTTATAATTATCTATGAACACAAATTGTCTATCAAGAGGGACAGAGATAAAAACTTTAAAATTATCTTTGTCATGGAACAAGTTTTAAGCCAATTATTTTCATACCTTTGACAAAGAGATATGCTAAAGACATGTTTTAGGACAAAAATTTAAAATATATATTTTTTTAAGAATATTCCTTTAAACATTTCATATTTCATCTTTATCCTTTCCATTTTTCAATTTTTAATTAAATTATAACTTAATCTTCTTTATTTTTTTTTTATTAATCACCATGTTCTCTATAAATACTATCAAACAAAGTTTTATCTCCGCCACTAATATCATCTTGTCTATGCTATTTTACTATCTCTGTCATTTCTATTGTAGGATATGTAACAAACGCAGCCTAAATGAAAGTTTGGGGTTGAGATATCAGCCTACTTTCTTATAGTTTCCATATACGTTTGTAGAAACCCCTTTGTATTCTCATGAGATTATTACTACATGGAAAATTTTGTACTAACTTAGATTAAAACTATTGACCCATTAAAATACTCCGTCCGCTCGAGGAAAAGCGACGTTAGTGCGGGCATGATTGTTAAAACTTTTCATTCTTAGTTTCGAGTGGATGTGTAGATAAAACAAGTAATGCATCCGGTACAAAAAAAATAAAAATAAAAAATAACATCTAAAAAGAAATAAACAAAGTTAAAATTTTATAAAGGTATTTATTTTGGTACCTTATGGATCCTGATATTCTTTTTGAATTTAAGACTGTGATTTAATTATGAGTATTTAAAATATTAATAAATTTAATTTGTGAAAAATATGTCAAATTTTTAACACAATTCTAAAAAGGATTATAAATTTAACATTGGCTAGAATATCATTTTATAAATGAATGGAACTGTGGACCTATTCTCTTAAAGTTGAGTTGAGAAGTATTATGGACCACTAGATTTTTTTTTCAAATTATCTTCATAAGTTCATTATTATATATCTCTTATATTTGGGGCTCCCTTATTTCTAACGGCAACAAGCCTGCAATAGAGAGTGGCACAGTGCACCAAGGAAGATCAAAGATGTGCTTGGCATCTCTCGAACAACTTGTTTCCACGATATCCTGAATTATTTTGATGAAGAAATGGCCACCAGGATTCGTATTGGAGAAGGTTCTTTTCTTGTTGCTGTTTTCATTACTGAAGCTAACTATTTCTAATTTATATCACATGGTGCCACTTAACAATATAATTAGCACAAGAAAGAAAGAAGACTGAAACCAAATCCCGTTTAAACGTACTACTACTAAAAGATAAAAATTCAACTTTAACCAACCACACAGGTAGAATTTTGTTATGTGGGGGCAGCAGGACTGGCTGCTGCTTAGCCTGGCCTACAGGCAAGAAAAATAAGGGTAATGACATAAGGTTTTAGATTTGGCTTTTATTTTGCTCTAAATTCTATTTAACAGAGTCTTAAAAATTATTCCAAAATCCTGTAGCCTTGGTCTTCTAGCCTATAAAAGCTGTGCCCCGTAATCACATTATGCAGATACTGATAAATCAGACTCATTTGGGCGGTACATACAACTTACTAGAAAATGCCTTCGAAAAGGATTCTCTGGAAATCCTTCGTACTTGGCTGTTTCAAGGCCAAGCACCAATCCTTGGATCGAAAAGTAGTTTCTAAAAAGACATATTCGAGGAGAATCTCCCTCTCTGATTTAAGCCATTCTTCATCATACTCCATCATGAGTGATTTGTCAAATTCTCTTATAGGATCAAATATTCATATTTTCACATACCAGGAGCTGAAAGAGGTTACACACAACTTCAGCAAAACCAATTTTCTTGGGGAAGGTGGGTTTGGGAAGGTATATAAAGGGTTTATCGATGACAAGCTTAAGCCTAGACTGGTACCTCAGGTTGTAGCAGTTAAGGCCTTGAACTTGGATGGGAAACAAGGCCACAGAGAGTGGTTGGTATGAATTCGCCAAACTTTTCAATATTACTATTCTTATCATTTTGTCAGTAAGAAGTTTCTCAAACGATGAAAAATTGTCTGATTTCATTTCACTTTTTATTCTGCATAGGCTGAAGTAATCATTCTGGGGCAGTTGAAGCATCGCCATCTGGTTAACTTAATTGGCTATTGCTGTGAAGATGAGCACAGGCTTCTTGTCTATGAATACATGGAACGGGGCAATCTAGAAGAAAAGCTTTTCAAAGGTATCTGTACACGCATGTCCTTTTGTGATTGGCTCTCATTGTAAAGGAAAAGGAAAAAATAAAAAATAGAAACAAATTGAAGCAACAGCTGGTTTTGAACAATTTTTTTTTTTGGTTCTTTCTATATAATTTCTGCTTCATTGATTTCTCACAAAACGGTTGTCCTTCGAAAAAATGCAGGTTATTTAGCAGCCCTGCCTTGGCTAACAAGAATCAAAGTAGCAATTGGGGCTGCAAAGGGACTTGCTTTCCTTCATGAAGAAGAGAAACCAGTCATATACAGAGATGTTAAAGCCTCAAACATTCTATTGGACGCTGTAAGTCCTCCTCAGCTTTAATTTATTCCCTCAGTCTAAGCAATACTTTCCAAGTAAGCATTTTCTTCAATTAATTACAAGCAACACAAACTGACATGTACTTGTGTGTATATATATACATATATATTCAGGATTACAATGCCAAGCTCTCGGATTTCGGTTTAGCAATAGATGGACCAGAAGAAGATGAATCACACGTCACAACTCGTGTGATGGGTACCCGTGGTTATGCTGCTCCTGAGTATATCATGACAGGTATTCCAGTTAAAACCAATTTCAAGCCAACCCAACCCCTTTGATTCATTAAAAAATTGACTTATAAAGTTGCTTCAATTAATTCAATGTACCTTATATTTTTTCCCCTTAGGCCATTTAACAACCATGAGCGATGTGTATAGCTTTGGAGTTGTTCTCCTAGAGCTACTCACAGGAAGGAAGACTGTGGACAAGAAACGACCCACCAGAGAGCAGGATTTGGTAGAGTGGGCAAGGCCTATGCTGAGGGATTCCCTTAAACTTGAAAGAATAATGGACCCAAGACTTGAGGGTCAGTACTCAACTGAAGGGGCAAGAAAGGTAGCAGCCCTGGCTTACCAATGTCTGAGCCATCACGCAAAGAACAGGCCCTCCATGCGAGATGTGGTTAAGACCTTAGAGCCTCTCATGCTATTGACTGATATCCCAGTTGGCCATTTTGTCTATGTGGCTCCCAGTGAAGGAGACAATGAAGGCTCCCTCAAAGTGAATGAAAAAGGAGGAGAAAATGACCGTGATGAGATGAAGAAAAGTGGGAACAAGGCTGAAGATGCAAAGGGAGATAAAAAGGAGAAGGGCCACCACCGGCAACGAAAAAGTCGTAGCCGTAGAGGTCGCGTTAAGCCACTTAGGTCTCGTGCTGTTCACTCTGACACTGCTCTGTATAAGACTCTTGGTACTAGTTTATACTTTCCCAAACAAGCACCGGAAACAGATGGTGATGGACATGAGCCAATATTAGCAATTTAGCATAATTGCTAGCAAAATTTTTGGGGAGAAACAATTCTATCAAGTCATTATTAGGTACCCATATAATAAAAGGAGTGTATATCCGCGTATGAATTGTTAGAATTGTGTCTATCCAACCATTTCGTTTGATTGCCCACTCTTTGTGAAGTAATCTTAGCTAAAAGTAGGGGATAGAAAACAATGCAGGGGAACAAAGGGAGCCATGCTGTACATCATATAGTTCATAGATTTTAGTTTTTCTTTTCAGGAATTTCAAAAATGTTTTGTTGGAAGTAATGTTACATACACCAAATCACCCACACATTTCACATTTACATAATGTGTGTATACTGCATGGTAAACGTTGTGGAGTTTCTTACATTTTAAAAATATCTTATCTTATTGTGACAAATGTTCGCTTTCTCATTAAGCCTTATGTGGGAAGCAAGTTAATTTTTAATTGTTTTCTTTCTTGGATTTTTCCACCTTGTTATTGACAAATGTTGCCTTTCTCATGGAGCCTTAGGTAGTAAGCAAATGAAGATTGAATATCATAATTAAACTATACTCCTATTTCTGGCATTTCATCCTTTTTCCAACTTCTTACCATACAAAGTCACAGACGTTCATTCGAAAAACCATTATTTATGACAGTGAAGTAGGCCAAATTATTCATTGACTTCTGCCTCATGTTGACGAATGGAACTTTGTGAACAATATTTGAGTTGAGGATTAGATTTTCCAAAATTCTGGCGCCCATGTCCTTGCAGATATATTTTCTCATGCGCTGATGGTTTTGTATTTCCTGCAATTCTATAACCACTCTCATTTTGCGTGTGGGGTATAAAGTAAGGAAAACAAACGACAAAGAGAGAAGTTTGTGCTGACAGATGTCGGTGACACCTACGAGCTGACCAGTTTGGGGGCATGATTGATGTCTGCGAATTCATTCATAACAAGTTTGTGGAGTTTGATTTGAGTTTTAAGTTTTTAATTTTAATTTTTTAGATTATGTGA